>ML840686.1:23721-41606 GCA_009831015.1 Picea engelmannii | reverse complement strand
TCATCTTCTTGACAAGTGCTTCAGATATTAAGTTTACTTGGGAACCCGGATCAAATAATGTATCTATCTTAGTATGTTTAGATACAACTCGTATATGAAATAACTCATTCCTCTTTCATTCATCAATATGAGATGCATCATTGGAACTCAAACTAGCATGAATAGAATCTTTACCTTGTACTCTAACCGTTGTGATATTTCCTTCATCTCCTGACTCAGAACCAAGATCTTGATGCATTGTAGCAACAATCTTTGTCTTCCCCTTTCCACTGAACTGTTTTGGTTTCTTTTCTGGATGTAGTTTACAACATTGTTATTCATCATGACCTCTCCTCTTGCAATGAGTGCAAGATGGTTTTCCTCCTTCTCTCGTTATTGTAGTGATATTCTTGTCCTTCCTTTTAAAATTCTTGAAAGTCTTTTGTGGGAAATTGGAAGGTTTCTTTGTGGGATATTCTTGAACATGTTTCTCCCTGTTCTTAAGGTGAGTGGCTTGCACACAAAATTCGTCAATACTAGTGGGGTTAAACAAGAGAAAAGTATGATGAAAATAACCACGAAGTGCACAAATATACTTCATTAAAGTTTCATAAGAATCCAAAGGAATATTCAATGCTAGAGCTTTCTTCCTAAATTCTTCTGTGAAACTTTGTACATTTTGACCTTTACTCTGTCTCAAATTTTTCCATTCCATCATTGCTTTATGTAAATACCCTAATGGATAGAACTGCTTCCTTATCTCTGTTTTAAATTCCGACCATGAGGAAAGAATATTACCACACTTACTTCTGTCCTATAGCTTTCTCTCCCACCATACGAGAGAGGTTCCTTCCAACCAAAGAGAAGTCAGTTGCACTTTAACTTCCTCTTCGTCAATATGATGAACACGACAATATACTTCAACCTGACAGATCCAATTGTCTAACTTTTCAGGATTATTATCTCCATTAAACATAGGTAAGGAAAAATTTACATCAAGCTTTAATAATGGTTTCTTAAAAGAGGCTTTATGGTTAGAATGTTGAGAGTGATGAGAATTCTCATAGGAAGAAGAACTAGAACTTGAAGGCGAAGATGGAGGCTTAGGAGGATCTCATCCAACCCCTTGGTTTACCGAAGAATCATAATCTGATGGTTCTTCCTTTTTCTTCCCTTTCTTCTTCATCCTCTTCTCATAATCTCCATACTTCGTTCTACCATTTCTGACATGCGATAAAATACCATGTGAAAGTTTTTCTCTTGTTCATCACGCTTATCCTCTTCTGCCATCTTCTTCCTTCAGGATGAATGACCAACTTCGGTATTGAAAGTATTCATAGTTCCTTCACCATGCTTATGCTTGGCCCTAGTAAGAATTCATACTCAACAATTCAAATCAAAGACGACTACTCTTATACCAACATGATCCAAGATCTTTTCTTCAGTTTGACTTATTAAAGAATCATATTAAATGAGAATAAACTAAAGTACACCATAAAGAAGGAAAAGTTCAAAAAGAAAAAGACATAAGCATGCAATATGAACACAAAGAACTTGATAACAGAGTTCGTCCCTGGTGGACTACATCTCTGGGTCCTGCTCTCAGATGGGTAGTTATTTTTATTAACTCCACAAAATAATTGGGCAAAATACATAAGTATACCTCATTCTGGAGTTCAGCTACAAAATATTTGCTCAGATCAGAAAACTAACACCACCACTGCATTCGTGTCATCGTTTTACGTAAAAATGACTGTCTCCACGCCTCAATCCGAGTCAGACACTTTTTGGCCCAAGAGGCACCTTTTCCTCAGTTTGTGTTCCACTGCTCCTACAATAAATGACTAAGAAACCTTGAAAAGTGTTCCCCAGTCCATACATAGTCCATACGAACGTGCTCAGTCTATCCTCTCCCTGGTCTATCTTATCTCCCGAATGCACTGGCGAACCCCCTTCTTATACAAAATTGTAGCGGTTATATCATAACTAAGGTTGTTGGCGTGTTGGTTGGATGTGGCTATTCTAAGTCATTGGTTAGTGGAGGTCTAGGAGGAGGTCTCGGGGTCAAATCCCATGGGGCTCCCCTTTTGGCAAGTGATTACAACAAATGTTGGCGTGCCCTGCCAAATTTGTCAGGCGACCACTAAAATGGTGGAATGGTTATTAACTGGGGGAATATTCTAAATATAGTGGAAGTTGGATAATCTGATACGTTGGTATATGTGGTGGTCATATGGGCTAACATGTAACTAAGGGTTGGGCCAAAGGCTTAGCCCTTTTCTCCCCCATATGACACTTTATCAAAAGTTAAATAATATTTTTACCACATTACAAATAAGAAACATGTAATGGAGGGTTGGCTAGCGCGGAGTTGTGGGGCCTTTAGGCTAAGGAGAGGTCATGAGTTCGACTCCTATGGAGTCATATAAATTTTACACACACGAACCATTGGAGGGGTGCCACGTGGTAGCCCATGACTGGGCCACGTGGCACCATATAATTTGTCCACGAAACTGACACTTGTCATCACTCAATTAATCCACATGTCTACCTTGCCACATCATCCTATGCCAACTCAATTGTACATACGTGACACGTGTCACCCTTGCAGTGGTGCCACGTGTCACCTTGACTTTTTGACTTTTGACCAAGTTTGACATGATCTTTGACTACTTATAACTTTTGATCCGTAACTCTGTTTGTTGAACTGTTTGCGTCGTTAGAAAGATTGCGACGTGCTCTTCGCAATCATGCCATTTTCACCTAGTTTTGGAAACTTTGAATGTTTTCCCTTTCTCTACCTGCTGAAGACATTATGAGTGTCCTGAGTTTCCTCTGCGAGTTTTGAGTTGTTCTTAGCCTTCTCTGGATCCTTTTTGGATCAATATTCATACAGTTCATATGCTTATTTCTTACCTGATCAAACTGAGTATTCATTTGGTCTATCTTCTAAGTCAGGAGAGTAATCGGATCAGAAGCACTATTGTTGGAAACCTTAATCCTTGATTCTGTCTTGTTGCGGGGATACTGAAAAGGCTCTATTTTTGAATAAAGGAGATTCTCTTCAATTTTGATATTGAATTCTTTATCCTCTTCCAATGATGTGGGTTTTTTATCTTTAAGAATGTATCAGAACTACCCTTCAAAGTCATTTATGTAAAGGAGACAAATTGATGATGATGTAGGATGATAGTCTGTTGGAGTTAGATTGTACAATATGTCAAATCTTGAAATGAATTCTCTTACCATTTCATTCTCTTTTTTCTTTATTTAATTGAATTGAGTTGCAAGTGTCCCACCATCTTCTTTTCTTAACCATCTTCTTTTAAATAAGGTGGAAAAGGCATCATAGGTCATGATCTAATTATCAGGGAGTCCCTTGAACCAATCAAGAGCCTCCTTAGTCAATGATGAGGCGAATAGTATCATGGCCACATCTTCATGATCAATACATGCATTGTCCATATCTCGACCCATGACATAAATGCGGTCTTTGACAGTTATCACATTGTTTCCTGGGAACTTTGGCAACCACTTGTTGACATCCATCGACATCTTGTTAGGGTAACCTTGGATATTTTCCATGTTGAGGGGTTTGTAGAGGTCTCTTTCCCAAGGGTGAGCCATTGGAGAAAGGGGACAATATTTATGGAAAAGGGTTTTAGCAAAGGGAGACTTGAGAGGAGGCCTTCTTTGGTAAACCTTAGAAGGATTGAATTTCCCAGGGGAAAAAGGTTTGGGGAAACGAGGGTTTTGGGAAGGTGGAGTCACCAAATAAGCTTCTATATAGGATCATCAAGGAGGGTGAAAAGGGAACGTCTCTTGGTTGGAATCTCTAGGTAAGATAAGGGAAAGTCTTTGGGATAGCTTACCAAAGTGTCGTTATCATACGAAGAAGATTCAAAATCCTCCTAGGAAAAGGTGCCAAAATGTTATGGTACAAGTTGTAGGCTGGCCAAAGCCTGACCCAACCAAGGACCAAGTGCTAAAACTATGGAATCCTACACCCAATGTCACCTCAATGTAGGTCCCGCACTTCAAGGGTGACTAGGTCACTCTAGGGAGGCGATCTCGGTGACCCTAGGGGGATTGAGATAGAGATGGAAGGAAGTGGAAATGGAGCCCCTATAGGTCAATTATAAATGGAAAGAAGGGTATGGAGAGATGCCTTGTGAATCAAGTAATGGCTGCCTGTTGGTAGCCAACAACTCTTGTCAAATTTTATCATGATAAAATGTCATCGCCAAGGGATAATTTTTCTGTAGCTGCCTCCGTCTCCTTACAAACATTCTTATCATTTTGGATTTGAAAAGATTCATTGGCCTAGTTGTGTGTAAGATTTCATCGTTTTAATCTATCTTTTGTTTTGTTTAATTTCATGATTGAAAGCATGAAACTAGAACAAAATTTGGCTTGAGTAATCATCATATAGTTTATGATTTCTTTTGTAAATGAGATTGTAACTAAAGGGGATCTATATTATTTTTTTATAAAACTAAAAGTTTGTAAGCCTATCTTTTTCATTTGTTGATTCATTACCATAACATTCGATTTATCCACTTTGGGAGATATGACTTAGTGATTTCTATTTTTGATTATATGGTTTTTACATTTGACCTATGCTTGAATGTGCAGCTAGCAAAACCTTGGGTTAAATTCGAAATATGAATCCTTCTCATACCAGTCATATCACAATATTGTCACCCTAGTACGGGACTAACACACTCACGTTCCACAACACCCTTTGTCCTACATAACTCAGGCTTGCATTCATTGTTGAAAGAGGTAAGTAGTGGTGTTTTGGGTTTAGTATTCATTTCTCATAATGGTTTACTATCCTGCACGTCCTATGGTTATTACTCACTCAAAGCTCTAAATGTTTGTTATGGTAGCCTCTTGAATCCTTAGGTATCAGGTTCCTCCCAATTATGCAGAACTCTTCCTACTGTTTGTGTGTTGGAGAACACAACCTACCTCTCGCCTCCCTTGCTGTTTCTATGTGATAGTATCCATGGTACCCACGGTAAGAATAGAACCCAATGGTTCGCACACCCTCCTCTCTCATGATGATGTCGTATACAACATTGTGGCACATGGTTGGGATATTTTCATTAGATGGTTTGAGGGTTTCAACCTCGCTGTGGCCCAGGATTTTTCTTAGACGTTTGATGGCACTAGGGCTAAGATTGGGGATATGCAGCTAGAGATGACAGAGGGCTCCATTGCAGAATCTACTGGATTATCCCATGAGGGATAACAATGGTTCAAAAATGCCAAAATTGAAGGCGTGCCTTGGAATTTTCTCATGGCTTCAAATAAATCACAGTGTTGTCCAAAAGGTACATTGATTTTCCTTTTCAAACCTTGATGGCATGATCTGCTCCTAATACTTAAGCAAATTCATAACTTGTGAAGGTAGATATGGCTTGGTTTTCTTGTATCAGATCTTCTTGTTGATGGTTTTTCTAGGTTCCAAGTTGAATATGCCTTTTTATCTATTGAGGACTCTGCATAAAATGTCTAAGTTCTATCAGAGACAACGGCTAAACCCATTGTCAAGACTGTTCCACCATGGTCTCATTCGAATCCTCGTGGTTTCACATCTATCTAAGATTGGGGATAGTTGGGGAAATTTCTCGTTTAGGAATAATTTTACCCTACCTGAAAATGAAATAGAATCACCTCTCCATCTCAATAAAAACCCCAGTCCCTGTAGATCTAACCCTACTATCCAAAACCTATGTGTTAATTCACAAGAAGACCATGCGACCATATATCGAACCTCTCTTGTTATTCAAAAACCATCGGGAAAAAAATCATGATGCGATTGCATGCCCAGAAATTCATTGGAGGAGGTTTAGATGTGTTAAAAGACATGATTCCTACTTTTCCTATTCATGAGAAGACTCAGGTTGTTTTAAACAAATCAATTATCAAGAAAAATTACAGGCATAAGGAACACATTAATTCAGACTTAAATTTTAAAAACAAGAGACCAGGGAGGCTCATATCTATAATTTTGAGAAATCACCAGCGAGATCATGTGAGCTCGATCCCAGTGATCGAGGTCGATGATCACTTGTTCAAGGATGAGATCGATAAATTTCTTGCTTAGGAGGATGTAGATAGCCGATTTCTAGGAAATGATATCGATATTGTTGCAATACCGTATGATTTCATTTCTAATCTCCCACCGTTCCTAAAGAACCAAGAGGGTTTCTCTAGTATAAAACACGATCTGAAGAAAATTACAGGACATACCAAAGCGCCCTCTGCAAAACAGACTCAACCTCTACCTACCATAGAACTAGTTCATTGTGAAAACTGTCTTGATTGGGTTGAGAGATACTACATGGATATCCCATATCTCCAAGCACAGTTAAACCAAATGGTAGCACAAAATTCTTTGCTGGAGAGGGAAAATGAAGAATTAAAAGCATGCGTTCGATCGAACGTTGACAGGGTAAACAAAATCATTAAACGGGCTGGTAATGTAATTATCTAAATCTCAACGAATTTCAACACCATCATAAATTCAGATTTATCAGATGATTCTTTATCAAATCTCTGAAATGGTAAATATTTGTTTTGATTTTTTTGATTTGTTTCTGTTTGAAAAACAATAAATGGACTCACTTCTGCTTTTGTTTTTATTTTAAGACTAGCTACAGAATCGAAAGATTCTGTAGCTAGTCTATTTAAAATTATTAGTTTGTATTGTTATCTAAGATTCGATTTCGTTTTGTCAACAACAGTTTATGATGCTATTTTCAAGGAGAAGGAATCATGGATTAAGGGCTCAATAGCTTAGTAACTTCTCATTTTTGGAAAAAAAACAATGTCATTTATGTAATATTTTTTTGATGTAAAGACTCCTACAGGAGTATCCTTTTGTTATTCTATTTTTGTAAGACAAACTTAATTTTAGGGATCATCCTCTATCTTGTATGATAAGAGGTAACTGATCCAAGACATGTTTCAATATCTTTTGTTGCTTAGTGTTTAGGAGATGGGTTTTCTGGACCACAGGATGGACATATAATTTTGGAAGTGATATGGGAAAGCAATTCATTGTTGCCTTTAGACCTGTGTGAATTGTGAAATACTTATTTCATTGTATTCTCTTGTTATTTCTATGTTAGTTGTGTTGATTTATCTTTAGCCTTGTCTCCACATGATATTTCATATAGTTAGTTATTTGAATGTTGTCCATGATCTGTTGGTTTAATTTGTACTTGTGATCGATCAATTATTTAGTTATTTTGAGTTTACTTATGATATTAAATGATTGATAATATCAATGCCCACGATTGAGATTTATTTTGTCCTTAGCTATTGATTATCTTGAGGTCACATGATATTTAATTAGTTATCTTTCTGCTGTTATAAATTCACTCCAAAGCATGAAGCACTTCCATGAATTTCTTCAGGAAGCACTATTGATTGTTTCTGTCATAAGTTTCCCTTAAACACAAAACAAGTAGGAGCTCATACAAAACAGAGAGAGGAACTTAGTTTATTTTTGATTAGCTAGAGGACATTCTTTGTATTTTTTTCTTTTATTTAACGTTGTTTATATACGAATGAATGATGACTGCATTAATTAGCTTTGTCTGTTTTTGTGTCATCGTTACAATCGTATTCACTCATTCTTTATTAGTTTAATATATTTAAACATAAAAAAAGTACTTTTCATATCTTGTTCAGAAACTTAATCAAACAATCATTTTCGCAAGATTTTATTTAAAACCTTGTAACTTGTATATAATCATTGTATATTAACACTATTAGCTTAAAATTTTCTAATTAATATTTCGATTGTTAAAATTATATCTTTAGATTTGGTTATTTCCTTTCATTATTTTTAGGACCCTAGTCGGCTAACGGTGTCGTTAAACCTGTCAGGTTAGATCATACCAAACGACTTGGGTTAAATAGACAACCCTGGTCCGGATATATCCTTCCCGTTGACGGTGTGTCATAAATTCCCATCAACAAATGGTGCTAGAAGGAGGCATGAAATGAATTGATGGCACATGGAGCTCATAAGACTCCCCCACACAAGCATTCTCCTGTCGTGACGTGTATTTTCTCAGACAAAAATGTTACAATTGAAACAAATACTACCTCAAATGATACCCCTGACATTTCCATCGAACCAGTGACACCATTTCCTCAAGGGATTGATGTCCAAGAAATTGTTCACCAATTGATCATAAAAACTCAGAGTGCTTTATCCCGACTCAGACAACCAGGTAAACAACTTAATCAACCTCTTGATTTCACAAATATTTAAGGACAACCTCAATACATTGGTCTTCCTGGAAACCCTTTGGGTGGTAATATTACCAACCCTGCTGAAGCACTTATCCTTGGTGCTCGAGGATCCGGTATCCCACCATCCCCACCTGGTTCTTCTCCACCTTCTTCAGGAGGTAAACCCTTAGACGAAGGTAGTTCTTCTTCTGAACCATATCAACCTTCGACTCCACCAAATCCCATGGAAAACCAAAGCAATATCGCCAGACCTTGGCTCGATCAAGATGTCATGGCAGTACCTGGACCCCAAAATCCATTGCCCAAACATCCGGAGAAATGACTGCCCAAATTTGATCCAAATTCGAAGCAATCTGCTGAGGATCACAACAAGAAATTTATCTTGGTTGTTACACTCCAAAGTGTCTAACAAAAATATGTCGTGTGCAAGCAATTCCCTTATACTTTTGAGGGAAATGCCTTAACCTTGTATTTTGCACAACGACCTCAAACCATTTTCTCTTGGGACAAGTTTGAAATTTGTTTTCTAGAAAAATTCGGAGAAGATAAATCTCCAGAATTTTTAGTAATGGAACTCTCTAGTCTGAAAATGAACCCCAAAGAAAAATTTAAGGACTTCAACTAGAGATTTCTGACATTGAAAAACAAAATCCCTGTAGATTCGATGCCAGCAGAAAATCTAACTGTTGCATACTATACCAAGGCCCTGCATAACAATATAGCCATATGGGTTAAAAGGTCCAAAAATAAAACTTTATTATAATCCTTTGAGGAGGCAGTCCTGATTGAGAAAGACATTCCGAGCTTAAAACATAATCTTAGTAGTGAAGATGAAACTACTTCTTCCTCTAAAAATAAAATAGAAATTCTTATCAAGCCTCCCCAAACCAAAAATCAACAAGACACATTAGACCTAGAGAGTCTGTAGAAGGATTTCCAAAAAATATCCAATCAGGTTGTAGACTTGAAAAGATCCGCTGAGGAGGCATCTACAAGTAAAAGAGGTTTCCAACCAGCTTTCAGAAAACATTTTCCTCCAAACCGGCCAAACCTGACCACAGAAGGTTTAAACTTCGAACGTCTACAATATGCTTTGCAAACAATTTTGGAAGCACATGACAATTTTTTTTTGCTCCTCCTGAAAATCATGATGATACAGGTGAGGAAGAGACACTTGAAGATGAAGACTCATCTCCTCATGTTTTCGGGCACTTGTCGGACAACATATTTCAAGAAAATTTTGAAACTGTCCATCCTTATAACACTAGAAGTAAAACACAAAACAAGCCTCCACCCGAAACAAGTAAAAATGTGGTTTCAAAACATCCAAAGTAAACTGAAACTAGACAAAACTCTGTTGCCCCAGTTTTAGATTATGATTTAGTTGAAGATCTTAAAAAATTAAGGGAAAATATTTCAGTTTTTGAATTGCTGAAATTTCCACTTATCCTACAGAAAATGCTCCAAAGCATTGTTGAAAATAATAAAAAGAATGATCTTATCAACAAAAAATCAGCAGAAATTGATCTAAACAAATCTAAAGATGTCCCGGGTAAAAAGTCATCTGAAAACCGGGAAAAAAGGGATGCATCCGAAAAAAATGTAGGAAACTTAGATAAAACTGTTTCAGGTACAACAATAAAAAATCAATAGAATTCTGTTGTTTTTGTAGGAAAAAATGTGCCTCCTTTTTTATTAACTTTCAAAATTTTCAATAGGAATGTACATAATTGTATGGTTGGTTATGGTGCATCATCAAATGTGATGCCTTTGTCTGTGTGATAGAAAATTAATGCTGAAGTAAAACCTTCTGATTTAAAGATCACTCAATTAGATCGAACTAATGTCAAAGTCATTGGTGAACTTAAAAATTTGTTGATTATATTATTGTCCAATCCCAAGGTTCATCAAGTAATCAATATTATTGTTGTTGACATTCCTGAAGTTTATGGTCTGTTTTTGAGTAGAGATTAGTCAGAAAAAACACACGACTATTTTTCTACGAGCCGGTCTCATTTATAGCTGCCAAAGAATGGAGAACCCAACAAAATCAGAATAAACAGATAACGTTACCTCAAGTTTACTGTGACAGATTTAAACAACCCAAATGAGCATTTTATTACAGCTGCAAATTCGATTGAGACGTAGGGAATGAATACCTTTTGGGTAATTTTGTGACTGAAATTTCCTCTATCACCAAGCCAGAACACAAATCCAAAGTAACAACCTATACTTAGGCATCAAATTTTCCAAGTACATTGAACATCGCTAATGACGAACAAATCTGGTCCTTATATTTTGATGGATCCAAATATCGGGAAGGAGCAGGTGTTGGTTTTGTTCTCATCAATCCCATAGGTAACAAAACATTTATTGCCTATTGATTGGAGTTTGAATGTACTAACAACACAACAGAATATGAAGCACTTCTACAGGGATTAAGGAAGGCACTAGATATGGATGTGAAAAAAATGGTTGTATTTGGTGACTCTGAAATTGTATTCAAACAAGTGAGAAATGAAATACATTGTTTATCTCCTCATTTGAAAAGTTACCAAGCCGAGGTATGGGGTTTAATGCACAAATTTATAGCATTCAATATAAATTCCATTCCTAGGTCGAGTAATTCAGAAGCTGATTTACTAGCTAATGTTTCTTCTAAATTGTTTCCTACAGAAGGTATTTCCCCTAACGTGTTCTCAGTCGAATTGTTATTTGGGGCATCAATTCCTGACAACATCACAAACTGGCGAGTATTTGACAATGATCAACAGATCATCATTTTTTTTCATATGGAAGACACCTTCCATGATGCAGTTATCGATGAAGCACTCATGACGAAAATCTCTGAGATTTCACGGTAATATTCAATCCTCGATCTCCAGAATCATCATCCGAGCTGGTAAACTCTATCACCAAATCTATTGTGAGATCAGAGAAATTTTATGACCTACATGACAAGTTTAGAGGGGTAGTCAATTGCAAAACAAACAGTTCGTCTTTGTTGTACGAAACTGTAAATTTAGGATTGTGAGACAATCCTCAAAATATCAATATGGGAAAAGGGTGTTCTGAACAAGAAAGGTCTTCTTTTATAAAATTGTTCAAAGAATTTAAAGATGTATTTGGTTGGACATATGATGATTTAAATACTTTCGACCCAAACATCATGCAACATGTAATTCCTATGAAACCCCAAACTCATCCTTTCCAACAAAAAATGAGGAAAATGCATCCTAAATTGGAACCTTCTTTAAAAAAGGAACTAAATAAATTACTTATTGCAAATAAATTTTTTCCATTTAGGCATACCCAATGGGTATCTAACTTAGTCCCTGTAAGGAAAAAGAGTGGAGAAATTCGACTTTGTGTGGATTTTCAAAATTTAAACCGATCCTCTGATAAAGACAACTACCTTGTTCCTCCAATGGAACAAATTCTGAAACAAGTATCTGGTTTTGAAAGACTATCTTTATTAGATGGTTTCTCAGGATATAACCAGGTCCTTATGTCTCCTTCATACCAGCTTAAAACCACCTTTCGTACCCCATGGGGCACCTACGCCTACAGAAAAATGCCTTTCAGACTGATAAATGTCAGTGCCACTTTTCAGAGAGCAATGGGCATTGCTTTCCATGGCCTCATCAACCAGTTAGTTGTGGTCTATCTAGACGATGTCACTGTCTTTTCAAAAAACAATAAAGATCACCTGTCTCACCTTAGGGTTGTGTTAGAACGATGTCTCAAGTTCGACATTTCACTCAATCCTAAAAAATTAGTCTTTGCAGTAGAACAAGGGAAATTGCTTGGGTTTATAGTTTCTAAATATGGAATGATAATTGATCCTAAAAGAATCCAAGCCATTTCCAACCTTCCCCCACCTTCTTCCAAAAAGGCCATGCAATCCTTTTTGGGAAAAAATAATTTTGTTAGATGATTTGTTCCAATCTTTTTAGAGATGGTGAGACCTCTACAAAAGTTGATAAAGAAGGATGTCCTGTATAAATGGGGATCACAGGAAAATCGAGATTTCGACTCTATTGTAAAAGCCATAGTGGAAGCCCCTTCCTTGATGAATTTTTCCCAGGATTTCACATTATACACTTTTGCATCTGACAGATCCTATGCTGTTGTACTCACGCAGAAAAACGATGAAAGCAATGGGATACCCATCTCATTTATAAGCTCTTCCTTTAAAGGAGAAAAACTTAATTACCTCGCGGTAGATCAACAGACATATGTTGTTTTTAAAGCAGTCAAACACTTCAGGTCTTACTTGTTAAAATCCAGGACCAAAGTTGTTGTTCCTTACCTTGTTGTAAGAAATCTGTTAGTACAAAAAGAGATGGGTGAGAAAAGGGAAAATTGGATGAAATCACTTCAATAATATGATCTTGAAATAGTACCTGCAAAAATTGTTAGAGGTCAAGGTCTTTGTAAATTGGTAGCTGATTCAGTTGAAAACTAAAAAAATTAAATAAATACATCAACTGTAAATCAACATGATGAAATACAAATCAGTTGTGCACAAACTGTGACCAATTCATGGTATGAGAATATTAGATTTTATTTGTTGCATGGAACTGCTCCTCGTAATATTGATCCAAAAAAAAGAAGATCACTAAGGCTTAAATTTGCATCTTTCCAATTAATCAATGACATATTATTTTGAAATAATTTTGACGGCGTTTTTTTGCGTTGCTTGGAAAAAGAGGACTCTGGAAGGGTGCTCATTGAACTTCATTCTAGTGATGTTGGAGGTCATTTTGGTGGAGATACCACTGCTCAAAAAGTACTAAGGGATGGCTACTACTAGCCTACCTTGTTTAAATATGCTCATACTTTGTCCCGCAAGTGTATAATCTGCCAAAAGGTTGCAGGACGGGTTAAAAAAACAACTTTTCCTTTGCATCCTGTCATTGTAGATGCACCTTTTTAGCAACGGGGCCTAGATTTTATAGGACCAATCAATCCCCCTTCCTCGCAGAAACACAAATACATTCTCACGACAACTGACTATTTTACGAGATGGTCTGAAGCCTTACCATTAAAGGTAGTCCATACAAATTAGGTAGTGTCATTTCTGAACTTCCATATCATCACTCAATTCAGAATTCTTGAATGTCTAGTTTTTGACAATGCTTCTTATTTTTATTCCCTAGATATGAATGTTTTCACTCTGGAAAAAGGGATTAAACTAAAATACTCTGCCATCTATTACCCTCAAGGGAACGGTCTAGCCGACTCAACAAATAAGAATCTGATCAAGATTATAAAAAGTACAGTGTCATAAAACCACAAGAATTGGCACAATGCATTGTACAAAGCACTTTGGGCTGATAGGGTAACTCCAAAAGCCTCCATTGGTAATTATCCTTTCTTCCTCGTTTACAGAAGAGAATCCATCCTCCCCCCACATGTCTTACTTCCTTCTCTGTAATTGTCACAAAAAATTCAAGAAGAGGAGTGTCCTCCTCTAGAAGACCAGATAAACGCTTTATTTAAATTGTAAGAGGTAAGAACAAAAGAAAAACATAAACTTGATCAGCACCAACAAATTGTGAAGAGATGGTTTGATACAAGTTCATTCTCTGAAAGGAATTTCAATGTAGGGGATTTGGTCCTCAAATGGGACAAAGTGTGTGAGAGTAAAGGAGAACATACCAAGTTCCAAAACTTGTGGCTGGGGCCTTTTGTAATTTCTGAAAAACTGGGTCCTAGTTATTTTCATCTACATAACTTGGAAGGATAGCTGGACACTTTCCCAGTGAATGGCCAAGATCTCAAGAGATATTTCGCTTGATGAATTTAGATCCACCCCTTTGTAAATATTTTAATTTACATTTCTGTTTTTGTTTTTGTTTTTGGTTCTTTTGATTTTGTTTGATTTTGATTTGTTTTCTAGATGATTATTCTGGATCACCATTCATTATTGAAGGGAATTGGATTTTTCCATTGGCAGTAGTTGATAACATTTCAAGCACCTGAACAATAAGTGATAAATCTCAGATCAGTGGAATTAAGTTTTTGTCTAGTTATTGTTCTTATTTTTTCATTATAATCACAAGAAAACACGATTATCCTTAAAAATATTCTAATGTCATCCCTGTTTTAATGAGAACATCTCATAGTGCTTTCCCATTCAAGATATGATTTTTTAACTAAAATCTTACTATCCAAATTATGATGAAAGGCATCAGAACAAAAAAATAATTCTTAAAAGATCAATCCTTTCATTACCTGGCTGGATGTGAAATTTTCTATATCACCCCTCTCTCTTGATATCACAAAGTTCTGAAAATATTATAAACATTTTTGGAGAGTTGGAAGAACTATAATGTGTGGGAATTGTGTGTAAACCCGTTGGGATTCTAAATAGGTCTGCTGGTAGGTAAATGCACTCATGATACAAAGACAACTTTGTCGGGGTAATGAACAGGCCTGCTGGCAACGAAGCAATGTCGGTTTCGAATATCCTCACGTATATTTTGAAAGTTTGATCAGATGTCAGGATGCTTTTGTCACAAATGGACAACTCTTGGACGGGATATAAGTACTAGAGTGGGTTAAATGACATCCCTTCCAATACTATGGATGCTTGCTGGTAGCAATGGCCTTTTCAATGGTATTGGAGTCATCTGTATAAACATCGCTACCCCTATGATCTAAACGAGATATTGGATTACAATTTTTGGACAAAACTTTACCCAATATTACAACTACGTTATTTTTTCTGATTTATTGTCGAAATGCTTGATCTGTCTTTTAATTGTTTCTATTAATTATTGTTGAGTCATCTGTTCCATGATGTAAAGTTTTGATGATACAGAGATAACGGCTTCTCCCAATGTGTCACCATTGTTGTTATCCAACAAATCTTGTCAAATTTTATCATGATAAAATGTTGTCGCCAAGGGATAAATTTTCTGTAGCTGCCTCCTCCTTACAAACATTTTTATCGTTTTGGATTTGAAAAGATTCATTGGCCTAGTTGTGTGTAAGAGTTCATCATTTTTATCTATATTTTGTTTTGTTTAATTTCATGACTGAAAGCATGAAATTAGAACAAAATTTGGCTTGAGTAATCATCATACAGTTTATGATTTCTTTTGTTTCTTTTGTAAATGGGATTGTAACTAAAGGGAATCTATATTATTTTTTTATAAACCTAAATGTTTGTAAGACTATCTTTTCGATTTGTTGATTCATTACCATAACACTCGATTTATCCACTTTGGGAGATATGACTTAGTGATTTCTATTTTTGATTATATGGTTTTTACATTTGACCTATGCTTGACTGTGCAGCTAGAAGAACCTTGGGTTAAATTCAAAATATGAATCCTACTCATACCATTTGTATCACGATCTTGTCACCCTGGTATAGGACTGACACACTCACGTTCGACATCACCCTTTGTCCTGCATAACTCGGGTTTGCATTCATTGTTGAAAGAGATAAGTGTTAGGACCCTATAATGCACCTTTTTGCTCATACTTTTTGCTATCATTACATCCTTTTCCCACTCATATTTAAGCCTACATTATCACCTTAATCCATTTTCCCAAAGGTATATAATGTTTATTCTCTTTGCTATATGTTTAATTCGTTTTACATGTAATTTTACATTACTCTCATACTTAGCCATTAATCAGAAATATATAGTTGCTAAAACAGTTTGAAGACTATAGTTAATATATCGTTGTTGCTTGAAGACCATGTTGCTGAAACAGTCAAACAGTACGCAAATCTCGTTGCTGAAACAGTCCGTGATTTGCGATGCTGAAACAACATTTCACATATAGCAGTAACAAGAAGGAGCTGTTACACTGGCCGCAACAGCTGTACCTTAAGCCAGCACCATTAACCATCGTCGCTGCTTAAAGACCACATTGTTGAAACAGTCATACAGTACGCAAATCCCGTTGCTGAAACAATCCATGATTTGCGATGTTGAAATAGTATATAGCCGTAACAAAAAAAGATAATTAAAGGAGCTGTTACACTGGCCGCAACAACTGTACCTCAAGCCAGCACCAATACAACCACTGTAACAACATTTTGCTACGGAAGATCAGAATTTCCTATTCCAGCATAGAAGATTAGATCATACTAAGAATAAGATTTGTATGTACACATGTAATTTTATGCTTAATTGTATTAAGAGGATTCTCCTCTTTAAATAGTGGAGAAATCAACATTAGGGGGGAGATTACGAAAGGCTTATCTAGAAGCGAATTACAGAGAAGGAGCGTGTTCACTTTGGATATTGTAACTTGTCACATTTGATAAATGAATAAAAGACCATTCTGAGTATTCCTTCTTAATTCCTTTTATTTCCGGGGAATATTGTGAGAAGGAAAGGGCCCGCCTTCTTCACAAGATTCACCCATTAGTTTATGTAGTGTGTTTGTATTGTTTTTATCTATACCTTGTTAAAACTATGTTTTGCTGAAACTCTATTTCCACTGATTGTTACATCGTTTTCATACAATTCATTCCTAGGTAATTGTTAATCATTTTGATTGGTAATTCTATTTGCAGAATGAGTTTATGAAAGTGTGATAGTCAGAGATAGGTGCTGAAGATTCTTACTTTGGGGAATAGGGTCTTGTTCTCTGTTACAGAATAGTTAGTCTTCGGTAATTGTTAATCATTTTGATTGGTAATTCTATTTGCAGAATGAGTTTATGAAAGTGTGATAGTCAGAGACAAGTGTTGAAGGTTCCTACTTTGGGGAATAGGGTCCTGTTCTCTATTGCAAAATAGTTAGTCTTCTTTGCAGTGTGTTGAAAGGTTCATTTTTCCTAGGTTGTTGTTTCTTAATGTAATCCAGGATTCTTCTGATAATTATTTCCTTTTGAATCTTAAACTCTGCAATAGATAGATTGCTTTTACTGTAATTCAGAGTAGAACTTCAGTCTGTTCAAAGCAAGGTGTGATTAGTGTAACTTTTACTACAGCTTTAGATTTCTTTTTGAGATTGAGCATATACAGTGTATGATTTCCTTTGAAATAAACAAACTTCCCTGGGTTGACAATTTATGTGACACTTGATTGTTTTAATTAATAAGCAATTATAGTGACCAACATTTTGGCGGCGTTGCCGGGGAAGGCAATTATAGATTTCAAAAGAATTTATGTTTTTCTTTCATATGTACATATTGCATGAGAGGACACGGACCCCCCAAGGAAACTGACCCTACAGGTGGCAGGGGCAGAGGAAGGGGAGGAAGAAAGACTTTTATCGACCAGATCATATCAAAATCTGAATCTGTTGTTCCTCAATGACCAAGCTCTTGAAAACCAAAGCCTCAACCTTCCTTTCAAGCGAACTTTGAAATGGAGATAGTTGAAAAACCAACAGACAACATTGAGGATCGAGCGAGTGTATGATCCGGATTATTTTTGGCACGAAATGAGAGCGGAGATATAATAAAGAAATGCACAGAGATATTGCATATATTCAATAATATAACAGAAACGTATCAGAGATGCAACCATAAACACAGATATACAGTAATACACGATTTCTATTAATCAAAGAAATGTACAGAGACTGTAAAAATACAGAGTGAAAGACTCGCTAGAATGGTGGCATCTTATCTCTGAGAAGAGATGTGACGGC
>ML840686.1:9522-21569 GCA_009831015.1 Picea engelmannii | reverse complement strand
GTTTCTTGGGTGTGCGAGAGTGATTGTCCTCGAGAGAGACAAGCTCGAGACCCAACTTGCTATACTCGGACCTCGTCGGGGACATGCACTGAAAAAAATGAACAAGAGCAGCCTGCTCTGATACCACTGATCCGGATTATTTTTGGCATGAAATGAGAGCGGAGATATAATAAAGAAATGCACAGAGATATTGCATATATTCAATAATATAACAGAAACGTATCAGAGATGCAACCATAAACACAGATATACAATAATACACGATTTCTATTAATCAAAGAAATGTACAGAGACTGTAAAAATACAGAGTGAAAGACTCGCTAGAATGGTGGCATCTTATCTTTGAGAAGAGATGTGACGGCTACTCGCATTCGCAAGAAGATGGTTACAATGAGGCTCGAAAGGCCTTTTTACAATATATGGGAATGCCAAAAGTCCTAGACATCCAAAAACCTAACCCTAGGAGATGAAGAGCCAAAAGTCATGTGGGCCCCGTTTGGGTAAGTTGGTGCATCAACTTCCCGGGGTCGTAACTTTTGCATACGATCTTCGTTTTAGGCGTGTGATAGCTCGTTGGAAAGGTATCGTCGAGGAGATTAATTTTGGGGGCTCAATCATTCCTTCAGCTATCATTGAGAACCTCGATCTAGAAAAAACCTCATTTAGGCCCTCAAAATGGCCCCGGAAGTGAAAACCTGCTAAAAATAGTAAATTGCCAAAATGGCCAGAAAATTGTTTTGAGCCATTTGGAAAATGTGGGTGGCCCCCGATATCCACCTGGATCAGTGTAGTAGGGGAACAAACCGAAGAAACCATGGATGGATATAATTAAGAACTGCACCATGAAGAATAGGTAGGTCTTGAAGCAGAGGTAAACGATGAAAACTCTTTTTCTACCTTAGGATTTCCTATTGGTGATATTCCTAGAGGAGTAGCTCCCATGAAGAATATTCCACTTTCAGATTTACCTAACTTTTATGGTTTATCTTCTAAAGATCTTGATGAATTCCTTTTCGAGTTTGACATATTATGCATAAGTTATGATTACATTTCCAATGCTAAAAAATTAAAGCTATTCCTAGCAACATTAAAGGGAAATGCATTAAGATGGTTCATGAGTCTTGGAGGTCATGTAATCACAACATGGGATCACATGAAACATAAATTTCTGCACAAATATCAAGACTATTGCTGAACAAGAGAAAAAAGAGAGGAACTATTCAAGATGATACAGAAAGAGGATGAAAATCTGGAGGACTTTGTGGAAAGGCAACAATATAATCTACAAAGATCCAGTCACCCCAATGTAAGTAAAGATATTCTTAAAAAAATATTATTAAAAGGAGTAAGGGCTGACTGTCTAGATATGTTGAATATGATTGGAAAAGGGGACATATCTAAAGAATCATATGATGAAATTGTTAACCTCTGTAAAACATGTTCAAGAGGAGCTACAAGGAATAGATCAAACAACAGGGATACCACATTTTCAAGAGTTCAAAAATCAGCAAGTGGAGGAGCAACAAGAGCCGAAATAGGTAATCTACTTGAGGAATTTAAAACTGAAATGTTAAGTTCTTTTGCTTCACAAATTGACACTTTGCAGATTCAAAAGAAACAAGCCGAAGCAGAAGTAGCTCTGTCCATCTTTTGTTCCAAATGCAGAGATAAGCACCCACGAAGGGAATGCCCGTTGGACAAAAAACCAATTTGCACCATTTGTGATAAGGATCATGAAACTCAACAATGCCCTTCTTTACCAGGAATCAAAGTAGCATTACAACCAACCGATGAAGAAGCTGAAGCTGTCTATCTGTTGACAAAGAGAAGACAATGGCAACCATGGGGACAAGGTATGAATCCTAATATTTCATTTACATCTTCTAATCATTGGAATAATTATCCTTCTTTTAGTCAAGCAAATTACCCTCCCTTTAACCAAATGAAATACCCACCCTCCAATCAAATGAATTACCCACCCATGAAACAAACAAACCCTCCCTTTGTATACCCAACAATATGGACACCTTGGCCTTCACAACAACAATCTTACCTTAACCAATGGAATACAAATTGGAGAGGTCAACAACCCTCGTTCCTAAATCAATTTCCTCAATTTCAATCACAAGTTCAACAACCACTCTCTTTACCATCAGGTGCTCCACCAAATAATCAAATGATGAGGCCCCAACTACCTATACAACCTAACCCTAACCCCAATAATAAGGATGTGCAGTGCATTGATATTCAAAACCAGCCTATACTTTCTCTTTTCCTTGCACAATGCAATGATATTCATTTACGATCTGGGAAAATAGTAGAACCTATCATTGATGATGTTACCTCCTCTGATTTTGATAAAGAAGAAATAAAAAAGCACGGTTTACCTGAAGAGGTACAACCATCCTCAAACACTGTTGCTAAAACAACAGAACCACCATTCCTTGAGCATTTAGCTTTGACTAAAACTCTTGAACCACCTACTTTCAATCTTCTAGGGGAATTACAAAATCTCTATGTCAAAATTCCACTATTACAAGCACTAAGAGATGTACCAATTTATGCCAGAACTATGCGAGACATCTGTGTTAAGAAACCCGGTAGGAAAACTAAAGATCCCCTCACAGTTCATGTCATGGGTGATTTGTCTGCACTAATGTTGGGTAAATCTCCCCCAGTTAAATATGGTGATCCCAACCATCCTACTGTCACAGTGAAAATTGGAAAAACAATAATTCCTCGAGTTCTGGTAGACTTAGGCACTGGTATCAATATTATGACTCTTGAAACTTCACAACTGTTACAACTGAAGAATGAATCAGAGATACCCCAACCATTCTAGAATTAGCTGACCGTTCTACAATCAAACCAGAAGGAGTCATTGAAGAAATAATCATCTGAGTTGAGTCCTGGAATTATCCACCTGACTTTGTGGTATTACAACCTAAAACAAAGTTGGGGGGTCATCCTCTAATTTTGGGCAGGCCTTGGCTAGACACAACAGATGCCTTTATCAACTGTAGATCTGGTTCAATGACAATTTCCAATGGATATGAGACCAAACAACTTACTCTCTACCCTCACGCTACACCCTTGATTAATAATGACAATTCTTTATGGGTGGACTTTGATGATCAAACTACTCAGCCTATCTTGACTATCAGACAAGCCTTAAACCTTAAAGATGCCACTGAGGATGAAGTGATTAATAATTTTATTTGTAAACCCTCCTCTGTGACTCCAGAAACACATAATCAACTAGCTGCACTTTTGGAGTCAGATACCCGGAAAAACCTTAACTCTAAAGACCTACCTCAAACATCAGCTACCATCTCTTCTAAAAGTATACCAGTAGAAATTGAACCTGGAAAAACACTGAATATAAACCCCAACTTGACAGTTGCTGAAACACAACAATTAATGAAGTTACTTCTTGAACATAAGGAAGCATTCGCATTGGACTATACAGATATGAAGGGAATCTCTCCTGAATTATGTACTCATCATATCTATATCAAGGAAGATTGTCGACCGATTTGCCAATCTCAACGACGAATGAACCCTAATTTAAGAGAAATTCTTAAAGAGGAACTTCAAAAATTGCTTAATGCATGGTTTATGTATCCTATATCTGACAATGAATGGGTTTCCCCGTTGGTAATAGTTCCTAAGAAAAACGGGAAATGGAGAGTGTGTGTAGATTATAGAGCCTTAAATAAAGCCACTAAAAAAGATCACTTTCCATTACCATTCATTGATCAGGTGTTAGATAGTTTGGCAGGGAAGAAATTCTTCTCTTTTTAGATGGTTTCAGTGGGTATAACCAGATCAAAATTGCACCCCAAGACCAAGATAAGACCACTTTTACTAGCCCATGGGGAACTTTTGCTTATAGAGTCCTCCCATTTGGACTATGTAATGCACCAACAACCTTTCAAAGAGAAGTTACAGGAATCTTTTATGATATGATTAATGACTCTATGGAAATTTTTATGGATGATTTTACCCCTTATGGTGTCTCTTTTGAGGAAGCACTACAAAATCTTGAGAAAGTACTTAACCGATGTATACAAGCCCACCTCTCCTTAAGCACAGAAAATTGTCATATGATTATGAGTGAAGGAGTGGTACTTGGACATTTTATTTCATCTCAAGGAATTCAAGTAGATCCATCCAAGATACAAGTCATTAAAGACCTTCCTATTCCCAAAACCCAAACAGATGTGAGAAGTTTCTTAGGACATGATGGATACTATAGAAGATTTATCAAAAAAAAATCCAAAATATCTTCTCCTTTGTTTGTGTTACTTATGAAAAATGTTGAATTCAAGTGGACTAATCTTTGTCAGGAAGCATTTGATACACTCAACCATCATTTATCTACAACTCCTATTCTAAGAGGACCTGATTGGACACTTCCCTTTCATATATCCTCTGATGCTTCAGATACTGCAATAGGAGCTGTCTTGGGACAAGAAGAAAATCATCTCCCTTATGCTCTCTACTTCATTAGCAAGAATATGAGTCCTGCTGAACTTAACTATACAGTTACCGAAAAGGAATTTTTAGCAGTTATTTATGCTATTAATAAATTTCGACATTACATTACTAGCTATTCTACTTTTGTCCATACTGATCACTTAGCTATCAAATATTTAATGAACAAATCTGTCACAAATGCTCGAGTCACCAGATGGTTACTATTATTACAAGAATTTGATATTACAATTGTAGATAGAACAGGAAAAGAAAATGTAGTTGCTGATTTCCTTTCTCGGTTAGCACCTGATGATAATACTCCAGTAGATGATTCCTTTCCTTATGAATATTTATTTGCAGTATCTGCTCACTCACTATGGTATGCAGACATCGCTAACTATTTGGTTGCAGGGAAGTTACCACCACACCTATCCCACCGAGAGAAAAGAAGAATCATTCAACAAAGTGCTCAGTATAGCTAGATAAGTGGGTGTCTTTTCCACACAGGACTTGATCAAGAAATCCGAAGATGCATTAGAGAAGATGAGGTTTATGATTTACTAAAAACTTGTCATGATGGCCCTTGTGGAGGGCATTTTGCTGATAAAAGAATAGCACATAAAATTCACAGGATGGGTTATTATTGGCCCTCACTTTTTAAAGATGCAAAGAAATATGTTTGGGCCTATGATGGCTTTCAAAGAATGGGTCAACCTAATCATAGAGATGAAATGTCATTAAATCCCCAAGTAGTACTCGAACCATTTGAAAGATGGGCCTTAGACTTTGTAGGACCCATTAACCCTCCATCCAATCAAAAAATTTATATAGTGGTCTACACAGATTATATGACCAAATGGGTGGAGGCTAAAGCACTCCATAGAGCTACTGAAGAAGTTGTTCTAGATTTTTTATTTGAAGATATATTTATCAGATTTGGAGTTTCTAGAGAATTAGTCACAGATGGAGAACCTTCTTTCACTTCTCATGGTTTTAAATCCATCCTTCAAAAGTATCATATTCATCATAGAATGACTACACCATACCACCCCCAAGACAATGGATAGGTGGAAAGCACACATAAAGTAATAGAAGCCATCCTCACAAAAACAGTGAAGTAAAATAGGAAGGATTGGTCTCAAAGGATCCCTGAAGCATTATGGGCTTACAGAACTACATGGAGAAATACTACATAATTCTCCCCCTATGAATTAGTTTATGGAAAAAGTGTTGTATTTCCTGTGGAATTTGAAATCAAAACCTTAAGGACTGCTTTAGCTGTTAACCTTGATTTGATTGATGCACAAACAACCAGGTTGCAGCAGCTTAATGAATTAGATGAAAAAAGACTAGATGTCATTCACCAGACAACTATGATTCAACAACAAAGAAAAAAATGGCATGATAAAACCATCAAGCATAAGCAATTCCAAAAACGTAATTGGGCTTTACTGTATGATTCTTGGTTTAAATAATTTCAAGGGAAACTAGATACAAGATGGCTAGGACCTTACGAAGTGGATACTGTTTTCCCCAATGGAACAGTAAGGCGTCTAACAATCGATGACTCTAAAACACCATTATTAGTGAATGGTCATCGGCTCCGTCTGTACCAGCGCCCCATTTCCAAAGAATATTTTAAGGCCACATGCATAGCAGATTCACATTATCTCTTTTTAGAGGAGCCTCCTGCTCCTCATTGCATTTAATTTTTCTGAATTTTATTTCTTTAGTATTAGATTAAATTTCTTTTACTAATAATCCCTATCAAGGAATGGCATGTTACAATTGATTCTTTTGCAGATTCTCGATCCAGAAAAGACCTACCAAGAAAGGACAATCTTACTACAAGCAGATCCAAGCTTCATTTTGTGAAGCATTTCTCCCTCTTTCTTCAATTCATTCATCTTCATTACCCATTCAACATCCCCATCATTCATCCCCTTTCATTTTCTTTCCTTTCCATTTTTCCCCATTGTTGAAACACCACTCTTCAGCAACATTTCCCCCATTTTCCCCCATTGTTGAAACACCACTCTTCAACAACATTTTCCCATTGCTAAAACACCACTCTTCAGCAACATTTTTCCTCATTTTCCCATTGCTGAAACACCACTCTTCAGAAACATTTTTCCTCATTTTCCCACTGCTGAAACACCACTATTCAACAACGTTTCTCCCATTTTCCCATTGTTGAAACACCACTCTTTAGCAACATTTTCCTCATCTCCCAATTGTTGAAACACCACTCTTCAACAACATTTTCCCCATTTTCCCCATTGTTGAAACACCATTTCTTCAGCAATATTTTTCATTGTTAAAACATCACTCTTCAACAAACATTTTTCCATTCTTTTCCTGTTGCTGAAACACCGCTTTTCCAACATTTCTTGTCAATAAAAACATCTTTTTCATCTCTTTCGCTCTCACTTCTCCTATTTTCATACAGTCTCTCCTTTCACTACTTTCTCCCATGATTAAACAAACCCTTGATACAACTTCTCTCATAAATCCAAAGTCTCTCCCATGGTTACTGCAGATCTATTATGGGCAGACACTATATTTTTCGAAGTACGAATCAAAGGTAAAGATGAGGTATGTAAACTTTATATGTAAATACAATTGAACTATGGCTAATGAGAAAATAATGATTCATTATTATCATTCACTTAAAGTCACTATTTTTAGCCATAGTTGGGGGGGAGAAATATTGAAACATGATGCCATCATTTCACACGAACCGACTACCGTCACTTCTTTTTACCCATCATTTCATTTTCTTCACCATCATTTGCATGCCCTCATCCGCAAAACTTACTCTGTTCGGGTGCGGTTACTTGACTCTCTGACTCTGCATTCTACTGAACTGAATAGCTATGGGAGGTCCTATTATACGATACGAACCCACCATGACAACCCTGCTAGAATTGTATCTAGAAGTCTACCAAATCTTTCAACAGGCAGGTTGGCTGGGTTATTTTCAGAGGCTCCAGGGATTTGATCAACAACAGGTTCTTCAATTTGCTCGGATTCTTCAACAAGACCATTCTATTGTTCAAGGGGTTCAGATTCCAGTCACAGAGGATGCTATAACACATGTTTCGGGTCTGCCTATCACTGGCATTCGCTGGTTCAGCCGAAAACATATTATTCTTAATGCCCAACAGGATTTTCTCTTGCCAGGAGAACAAGTTGAGCCTAAAGGCTGGGGTGTTCGACTTAGCTCGTTTCTGCCTCCTTGGAAAAAAGTTGCAGAGTTCATCAAGCACTACCTTACTTGTGAAGGCCAATACCAGGTAGTTTACTAGTCCGACTTTGCCCTGTTATCTCATTTACGACATGCTAGACTGGTCAACATTCCTTACTATCTACTGGGATGTCTTAGAAATATGTCGCATTATTGAAAACAGGATAAAAATCCAACCCTTTCCCTCACCCATCACCGTCTCATTCAATTACTCATCCAAAAGGGTTTTGCTCAACAAAACCCTCTCCTAAACAATCCACACATAAACCCTCAGGAAGCTGTTGAACATCCTGAACATCCTCATGAAGAGCAACCACAAAAACTTCCTGACCCTCCGGAAATACCTATTAATCCACCTAAAGATCCAATTGATCCAATTACTTCTACCATACCAAGTTCGCCCCACAATTTACCAGAATCATCTACTCCTACTGTTCATATTCTTAGCGATGATTCTGAAGTAGATAAACTTGATAACCCTCCTTGCCCCATCACTAAGGAAAAACCCACTCACAGAAGAAAGAGGAAAACTTTTACTTTTCTTGCCTTTTTACCTAAAAAACGAATGAGGGCTTCAACTAAAGAAGCAGCTACTGCCACTACCCTAAACCCCCAACCCATTTTGCTAAAAACCCATACACCTCTACCCTCCCAAACCCCAGAATTTTTACTTGTTCAACCCACGGGCACTGAAACCAAGAACCAGAAGCCCAAGATGTTGTGACATCATTTTCTTTACATCAAGTAGCTGTCACACAAGAACCAACTACTCATTCAGTAGCTGTCACACAAGAATCAGCTACTCATTCAGTAGCTAAAACACAAGAACCAGCTATAGCTGTTACACAAGAACTAGCTACAGCTGAAACACAAGAACCAATTGCTGACTTCATTCCTGAAATACAAGAATCAGATGCCCAGGGTGCTGCAACAGTAGCTGTCACACAATAACCAGCTACTCATTCAGTAGTTGAAACACAAGAACTAGCTACTCATTCAGTAGCTGAAACACAAGAACCGGCTATAGCTATCACACAAGAACCAACTACAGTTGAAACATAAGAACCAACTGCTGACTTTATTCCTGAAGTTCAAGAATCACATGCCCAGGGTGTTGAAACACTATTTTATTTACATCAAGCAGCTGAAACACAAGAATCAACTGCTGATTTTGTAGCCTCTCCACAAGAACCAACTACTGAGGTTGTGACCGTTACACAAAAACCAGTCACCCCTCTTGATACACCGATGACAGATCAACAACCAGAACCAACAATGGCTTCTCTCTTACAAGAGAATGAGTTTCTAAGATCAGGACTGGAAGCTTACAAGCAAGAGCTAGTATTGGCAAAGGAAGCCTATGACAGGGAACTTAATTTGTATACCTTATCTTGCGTAGCAACCATGGCAGAGAAAAACACAAAAGATGATCATTATAGAGAGTATATGTGCAACCAATGTGGGGATATTTATAATCAAGTAGGCTACAAAGTGGTTCAAATCCTAATGCCTGGAGCCTCCCCTGCACCTACAACTTTTGCAGTTAAAAAAGAGGAATGCCCTATTGTTACACAAGAACCAGTAGGACCTTTGAAAATTCCAAAAAGAAAAGTTAATCTACAAGAACCCTGGCCTACAACAACTGTTAAATCGGAAGCTCCTATTTTTATTAGTAAAGCTGTTCAAACTCTGCCTATTGATGAATCTACCCTTACTTTTGTGGAACAAGCCACTCAGACTCTACCTCACCCTACCACTTTCGATGTTGAAATACAAACTCTGCATGTTGATGAATCTGCCCCTCCTGTCAAGATCAGTACCCCTACTTTTGTGGAACAAGCCACTCAGACTCTACCCTGGCCTACCACTGACGATGTTGAAACACAAACTCTACCTATTGATGAATCTGCCCCTCCTAGAAATATCAGTACCCCTACTCTTGTGGAACAAGCCACTCAGACCCTACCTCAGCCTACAACTTGCGATGTTGAAACACAAACTCAACCATGGAATGAGCAGGCAATAATGGACAAATGGAAAAGGGAGTCTTCTATTACATAGGACAAAAGTTTGCAAGAGCACAAACTACTTTGGCTGAACCACATCTATTCAAACTGGGAAGCTTTGGAGCAAACACGCCAAGAATATTGTGCCCATAAGAAGAAGAATGAAGAGTTAAAAGGAAAATTTCTCCTGATGTTTGATTTGGTACAAAAATTGTTGGCTGCTAGGAAACCATACTCAAATTACTCTCTTTTCATTATAGAACGACTTACATTTTTTCAGATTCAATCAATCAAAGAAGGAAGACCCTATGCAATGCTCAAACCAGAAGATTTTGTTCAAGCTTTTGTAGAAGCCTCTACTATTGATCAACATCTATTATGTGAGGTATATCTTCATAATGAAGCCATTCCTAAGAACATACAGCTTAACCTTAACCCTCTTGTTGGTGATATCCAGATTCGGGCATTTGTCTCCTTCCTTACCAACCAGATTATGTGGAAGAATGATTTTATAGCCGCCAAGCACAATGAAGATAACAGTTTCCTCTGGATATGACCAGAACCACAAAACATTGCCACCTTTGTTGTAGAATATTATCAATTTTTGAAGAAACCAGGGATGACCCCATATATACGACAACTACAGGCAACAATACTTCAGGATTGTCAACAGTTTATTAAATCCACAGAGACTTCCACCCTAAAAGAAAATAACACGTTTTGGCAACAATCTTATGAGAAAAGGCAGGAGCACAATCCCTTTAGTCCTACCAATCTTGAGACAACAATCTCCCGGGTACCTAGTTACATCAAATGTGTCCAGCAATGTGCTGAAAATTGGATAGGTTATCAGTTCTATTTTCCCATTTTGTGGATGCCAGCAGAAAAGTATCAAGTTTATCATAAGTTGCCCAAGAAGGCTGAAGCAACAGCCCGGTAGAGGCTACAACATGTTCCAGGATTCAGAGCCCCAATAGACAGTACTTTCTACAGCTACTGCTTAAGTAATTTGCACGCTTAGAGTCGGTATCCGGATTCTGATTCAGATTGAAGTTGCCTAAGGACATGCAACCTTTTTAGTTAGGGGGGATGTTAGGACCCTATAATGTACCTTTTTTCTCATACTTTTTGCTATCGTTACATCCTTTTCCCACTCATATTTAAGCCTACATTATCACCTTAATCCATTTTCCCAAAGGTATATAACAATTCTTCTCTTTGCTATATGTTTAATTTGTTTTACATGTAATTTTACATTACTCTCCTACTTAGCCATTAATCGGAAATATATAGTTGCTAAAACAGTTTGAAGATTGCAGTTAATATATCGTTGCTGCTTGAAGACCATGTTGTTGAAACAGTCAAATAGTACGCAAATCCCATTGCTGAAACAGTCTGTGATTTGTGATGTTTAAACAACATTTCACATACAACAATAACAAGAAGGAGTTGTTACACTAGCCGCAACAGTTGTACCTTAAGCCAACACCATTAACCGCCGTCAATTCTTAAAGACCACATTGCTGAAACAATCAAATAGTACACAAATCTCATTGCTGAAACAGTCCGTGATTTGCGATGCTGAAACAATATACAACCGTAACAAGAAAAGATAATTAAAGGAGCTATTACACCGGCCGCAACAGTTGTACCTCAATCCAACACCATTACAACCACTGTAACAACATTTTTCTACGGAAGATCAGAATGTCCTATTCCAGCATAGAAGATTAGATCAGACTAAGTATAGGATTTGTATGTACACATGTAATTTTATGCTTAATTGTATTAAGAGGATTCTCCTCTTTAAATAGTGGAGAAATCAACATTAGGGGGGAGATTACGAAAGGCTTAGCTAGAAGCGAATTACAGAGAAGGAGCGTGTTCACTTTGGATATTGTAACTTGTCACATTTTACAGATGAATAAAAGACCATTCTGAGCATTCCTTCTTAATTCCTTTTATTTCTGGGGCATCTTGTGAGAAGGAAAGGGCCCACCTTCTTCACAAGATTCACCCATTAGTTTATGTAGTGTGTTTGTATTGTTTTTATCTATACCTTGTTAAAACTATGTTTTGTTGAAACTCTGTTTCCACTGATTGTTACATCGTTTTCATACAATTCATTCCTAGGTAATTGTTAATCATTTTGATTGGTAATTCTGTTTGCAAAATGAGTTTATGAAAGTGTGATAGTCAGAGACAGGTGCTGAAGATTCCTACTTTGGGGAATAGGGTCCTGTTCTCTGTTACATAATAGTTAGTCTTCGGTAATTGTTAATCATTTTGATTGGTAATTCTGTTTGCAGAATGAG
>ML840685.1:31573-58834 GCA_009831015.1 Picea engelmannii | reverse complement strand
GAAGATCCAACTTTATGAAATAGATTGCTCCATGTAGTTCATATAACAATTCATCAATGAAGGGAATGAGGAACTTATCTTTAATATTGTTCTTGTTGAGCTCTCTATAATCTCGACACATACACCATGAGACATATTTCTTGAATACCATTACCACCGGTGCAGAGTAAGAACTTTGGCTAGGTCTATTAATGCCAGCCTCTGACATTTCTTCAACCATGCCCTCAATTTCACTCTTCTGGGCATAAGGGTATATGTATGAACTGATGTTAGGAGGAACACTCCCAAGAATTAGGTGAATATTGTGATCATGATTTCGAGTGGGTGGAAGACCTTTGGGAATATCTTCAAATACTTTGGAATGCTTATCAATGATCCATTGGAGATCTAGGGGAATAGATGGCTTAGATGTTTGAACATCTAGTGAGCATAGTTGTGAAATTACACCTTGATTCCCCTTCTTCAATAATTTTGTCATGCCATTGGATCTTATCACCTTACTGAGTTTTCCCGTGATACCTCTTAACTCAATTTCTTTTCCTTCCAATGAAAATTTCATGAAAAGTTCTTGAAAATTAAAAGCCACTGTTCCTAATGATTGTAACCATTGGATTCCTAGTACGACATCAACATCACCCATGGGTATAGAAATCATTGGACTATTCATTACATATTCCCCCATATTAATATTGATATTATTTCAATTTCTTGAGAAATTGATAGTTCCTCCATCTGCAATCATTACTTGAAACTCTGGTGGTGGATATACAAAGCAATTGAGAGATTTGGCTAATTTATAGTGAATGAAATTATGAGTACTACTAGAATCAATTAGGACTATTACCTTTTTCTTTTTGACATATACTTCAATCTTGAGGGTTTGAGGAGTGATAATTCCAGCCAATGCATTACATGATATAGTGGGAGTCAACTCTTCAGAAGAAATCACATCTACATTTTCATCTTGAGATGGTTCTTGTTCTTGTTCTTCTTCCTCTTCACAATATATGTAGAATAATTTATTCTCACCACACTTATGTCCCTTACTGTACTTGCTGTCACAATTAAATCATAAACCTTTTGCTTCTCTTTCCTCCATTTGTTGAGGTGTCAACCTGGTAGGTTGAGGTGTTTTAGAAGAAGGAACATTATTCTTTCGATAGATGTTAGGAGCGGTCCTTCTAGTAGCCATAGCCATATTTTTACTTTCAACATTTCTTGCCACCCTAAATGCATTCTCCAAGGATTTGGGTTCGCAAAGATGAACCTCATGTTGAATGTTATCCCTTAAAGTTACCATGAATACATCAATCAAGTGCTCATCTAGAATATTTGTTACCTTTATATTCAATCTTTGGAAGTTCTCAATGTGCTCTGTAACTAAACCCTTTTGCCTGAGATTTATCAATTGCCTAAAGAAGGTATTTCTCCTTGTATCCTCATAGTGTGCTATCATTTCTTCCATGAAAATTGTCCAAGTGATGAATGATTTGTGAGAACAAAGCCATTGATACCACACAAATTGATTGGTTTCTAAATATGAAGAATAAATCCATACCTTTTTTGTATGTGGCACATTATGTAGATCAAATAATTACTCCATCGGAAGTATCCATGTGATTAGGTCCTTTCCATCAAACTTTCTCATATCGATCTTAGGAAAGTGGTTGGTCTTCAACCCAAAGTTAGAGTTTCTCCATTATTGATTCATCTTCCTTGTGTCATCATCATGAATTTCATGGGATACATTTTCACTTTCAGTTGTCCTCTCTATTAGGAAAATTTTCAATCCTTCCATGATCTCCTCTTTTAAACCATCCATCTTAGTATTTATTGCCCCCAACTTAGCTTCCCTTGAATCCCTCATCTCTTGTAGTTCATATTTTGTTACTGTATTATTTTGTAAATAATTTATATCCTTACACATTTCTTCACCTTCATCAAGAGTCCAAGTAGGACTATATGGAGGCTTATTTGGTGTAGACGTTCCCTTTTTTGGTGGCATGTTGGCTAAGTATCACTTTAAACCTTGATTTTGAGGTGGTTATTCTAGACAATCTTCCTTTTATTGTATATCCAAAATTTCAGCCCTTCTGAGTATGGAATTTTCTTTTTTGTAGTTCTCTGATATTTCTTCTCTGCAATGCCACAAGTCTGATCAAAATTGGATGTGGCAAGTGGAATTTATGGCAACTTCCCCACAACTTGCTGATTTTTGGCCTTTCCAGGAGATATCACTTGTCTAGCATGCCCTACACAAAATAATTGATAAAAAATTCTGAAAATCATACCCAAACTAATATGTACTATCCAATATCCAATGCAACCAGTCTCACTCAATTTGGATACTCTAGGAAGAAGTTATGATCTTTTTACCTAGAACACCTGCTTGAGACTAGTCAGATACCCTATCTTCCACAGGGTGTATCTAAAAATGTAAGATGAAACAGAAGCTGAAATGTTTACCATAGATACTTTACTATTTTTTGTGAATACGCTTCGGATTTCAGGGTCTGAAACGTTACATAATTTTTTTTATAGCGAAAATTCTGCAATGTCTCAATTCAGGATGATTCCAGAACCCTATCTTACACAGGATGTATCTACGAAAGTATAAGGCCTCATGAGATGAAATTTTAACCCAATGTACCTTGATCCATCTAATAAATATCCTCTAAGCCTTTCCTTCTAAAACATTGTAGAAACAAAGTTATAGTGAAAATTCCAAGGTGTCTCATATGTAGCTGCGAAACCCCAAGACCTTGAGCTTTGAAACCATATGTTAAGAACCAAGTATCAATATAGCATAGAAAAACCTCAGAATAAGTACTGAATGCCTTGAAAAAGAGGCAATTTCAGGTAATAAGCCTCTTCTAGTGGGCAACCTCCTTATACCCCACATAAATGTCCAAATACAAAATGATTCCAAATGAAAATGTCTCCTTGGTATATATAGGAGACTAGGAGGTACAATTACAACTAATGGACTCAAGCCGACATAAATAAAATAACATTACTAATGTAATATTCCCCAATTAAGGGGTAATGAGCCACTATTTATGGCTTAACAATCGACATAGATCCCATTGATACTGTCGCGACTGCAACAATTCAACCAAAAAAACTAACATATCTTGAGGAGGGGGAGCACCTCTTCCATTCACATATGTGGGTGAAGGGGACCCCGTTTCATTTCATTGTTGATAATGAAATATATAATAACCTCATCTCAGCAAAGGTTGTCAAACAATTGGGATTATCAACAACACCACACCCGCAACCATACAACATCGGGTGGCTTCGCTAGGGACGAGATCTATGTGTCAGCCAACAGTGCTGATTGTCATATGACATCCAACTCTTCAAAGATGAGGCATTATGTGATGTTTTCCCACTAGATGTCTGTGATGTTATTTTGGTCCGACCATATATGTGGAAGCGCCATGCTATTTATGAGTATCGACCCCGTAGTGTCATTGTTACTCTAGGGGGTCATATCTACAGGATACCAGAGGTAGTTCCAAATACCGCCCACCTAAATAGTGTCACAAAGTAGTATCTCATACTACAAAATTCAACTTCTTCACAATCTGTTCAAAAGGTGAACAAAAGAACACTGCAACCACTGCAACCTTAGTCCAAGCACCTTCTATGCAACATAAGAAGATCGAACATATTGAAGAAAAGCACAAATATTCCTTCTACACATAGTCAACTCATGTATCCAAACTAGTTACAAATGTCTAGCCATAGGTTTGTGGCAACCTTCAACAAGCAGTGCAACTTCTCCAACAAGGAAAACAACTCATCAAGATGCATATTCACCAAAGACTTTTCCCTCAACCCCGGGCACTCAACGCAATGGAGACCATTGCTTCCTAAGGAGGGAGGAATTATCTAGGTGGATATCGGTGGCCACCCACTTATTCCAACTGGCTCAAAACAATCTTTTGGCAATTTACTATTTTTAGCATTTTTTCGGTTCCTAAACTTTCGGAGCCATTTTGAGGGCCTAAATGAAGTTTTTTTGGGATTGGTCAAGTCAATGAAAATCAAAGGCACAAATTAATCTACCAAAATGAATCTCCTTGTCGATACCTTTCCAACTTGCTATCGTACACCCCGAACAAAGATCGTATGCCAAAGTTATGCCCCTAGGAAGTTGATACACCAAACTACCCAAAACAGGGTCCACAAAACTGTTGGCTTTTCATCTTTCGGGTTTAGGGTTTTGGATTCTCTTTATGTTAAAAAGGCCTTTGGAGCCTCATCGTAATAATAATCTTCTTGCGAATGAGCATATCCATCACATCTCTTCTAAGAGATAAGCTGCCACCATTCTAGCGAGTTCATTAACTCTGTAATTTTATAGTGTGTGCATTTCGCTCATTAATAGAAATTGTGTATTACCGTGTCTCTGTATTTATATCTCTGATGCATTTATGTTATATTATTGGATATCTGATATATATCTGTACATTTCTTTATTATATATCCTCTCTCGTTTCGTGTCGAAAATAATCTGGATAATCTTCAAGCCAGAGTGCCATTGCACCATTGTAACCATTATTTTATCAGGTATATGTGTGTCTGAATGCATTAATTTAGATCCTCTTCAAGTCTTCTAATTTTCTCTCAACCTGCACACACTCTCTCTCTCATCAATGTCAATTATATATATATATGGTTTTAAATAATTTTACGTGGATCTATTTTACGTTGGGTGCAGACCCAATTGGTTCTTCGACGAAAGCATTCTCTGTCATTGAAAATATTTGCATAGATTATAAGCCCTCGAGGCTTATTTTTCTTCATTACTTGAGTTAACCCAATGGGCATAGGACCAAGCATGTGGGACCACAATATTTCTTGCGGAGGGTTAGACCCTTGACTCAAATCTCGAGGCAGAGGGACCAAAACAAACATTGCACCGACACCTGTATTTCCTTTGGAACACATGTTGAAATTGCGAGGCAAGTGCCTTTCTATTAACCCACGTGCTATTTAGTCACCCATAATTTGACGAGATTTGTTGATCTCCTCTCCCGATGGATGATAATATATCCATTGTACAATATTTGTTAATGTGATTTACAAGGTACTTGTTGTGGGCCACACAATATTTTATGGATCAATCTTGATCCATTTTGTGATCAACAATTGAGATTCCTCCTCACTAATCCGATTAGCATTTTTACTATAGATAATGGTTCTATTAGATTAGAGAGTCACTATAATTAGTGGCTTTGTTGTTTACGCCTTCCATTGATCTATAATGATCAATGATCTTGGTTCGGCCACATCGCCACACTATGATATTTCCACGTGGCTTTATCACCACTCTAGATCTTCTTTCCATCAATTTATTTCCATTGTGCGATTCATTAATCCTTACCATTGATTATTTATGTGGATATGTTATGGATATCAGATTTCCTTGCTGGTCATAGGTTTGAACATGATTGTGCATGGATGTAAACTCTTGTTACATCCAAGTGTGGACCACACTTTTTTAGTTCCCCTACAATGTTGACATCAATGACACAAACTATCCAACAATCCCCCTTTACAATGTTGACATCAATGACACAAATTATCCAACATTTTTGGGGTCTAAAGGTGTAAGAGGAGTTTGCTTGGAGTTTTAAGAGTGCGCTATGAAGGACTAAGGTCTATTATGCTACACAATGTATTGTTTTGAAGTTGTGATACCTCATTCTAAAATTATATCGTGGGAATGATTTTATGACATTCACTAAGGCATGAAGGTTAAATCTGACAAGAGTTTGAATCTATGCATGGGGTATGAAGCAAAGAGAGGCATTGGAGCATGAAAGTTAAGGGTACAATGATGCTATGAAATATGTGAAGTATGAAGCATGCAAGTTAAGTTATAAGTAATCTATGTAAGAATATATAAGGTTGGTGCCTATACAGGTCTTACTGAGTTGGTTCTTGACTGAGGATATTGGTGTCTCCAGTAGGTTGGTTCCTACAAAATATCTTGTTGAGTTGGTGCTCAACTAAGGAGATTGGTGTCTCTAGTAGGTTGGCTCCTACACAACATATTGTTGAGTTTGTTCTCAACTAATGAGATTGGTGTCTCTAGTATTTTGGTTCCTACAAGCTATGTAACAATAGGTTGGTGCCTACAAAAATATATGAAGATAAGTTGTGTGGTTTTCTCCCACAAGGGTTTCCAAGTTAAACTCTGTGTACCGTGATTTTAGTTTACATGAATTTACTATTTTAAATTTAATGAATTATCAATGAATGCTAAATTAAATTAAAAAGTATATTATAATGATTCACCCCCCCTCTTAGTACATACATCAGTTCAACAATTGGAAATAGAGCAAGTTACTTAAGAAATAGTCTAATCGCTGGAAGGAAAATATCGTTACAACACATGGTTAGTCAAGAAGAATTACTCTTCATGACCATGGATACAAAGTCTATTGATACAAAAAATGAAGAAAATCAGAAAGAAAAATCGGATTAAGAAGAAGAATACATTGATGGGGAAGTGAATCTTGAAGAATAACTTGTTAGTGCCTTAGAAGAAGTAGACAGACTCAGGGGAAAGAATAAAAAACAGAAAGATAAATTGCAAAAATATGAATAGAAGGATCATGATCTTTATGAAATAGAAAAAAAACAATTATCATCCCGAAGAATCAACTAGAAGAGGAAAAAAGGATAGAAGAAGTGGTGGGAAGCCAACTAAAAGAGAAAGAATAAATTTACAAGTAGCTAGAGGCTGAAATCGTTTCCTTAGGAAAGGAACTAGAGAAAACAATTAATCACTTAAGTATAAGCTTTAAGTTTGGAAAAAGTATTGAAATATTAGATAATATTCTCAGTTACCAAAGGTCACCATTCATCGAGATAGGTCTTTGCTACAACAAAAAATAAAATATCCTTGAGGGAGATGCAAACACTAAGGTCACAAAGCCATCATAAAAGGAAAATGAACAAAAGCCTAAAACATATGATAATATTCTCAAAGGCTCCATTATCAATGAAAGAAACAACATGAAAGGGAATGATGACCAATAAAAACCCGATTCTTCTCACAAGAACATAAAGAATGAATTAAAAAGAGTCGTTCCACCAAAAAGGCCTTTCACAACCCGATACCAAAATATCTTTCTTGCATATCGTTTTTATTGCAATAATTTTGGTCATAAAGCACTAGATTGTAGAGCTTATGCAATAAGTGATCATGTGAGAGATATAAATAGAGGTTTTTATAAGACCTCAATGAATGATTATGCGAGCAACAAAACCAAAATTTCTCATGGGTTTGTCGATATAAACTACAATTCATTTTCTCCCCTACTTGATTACAATACTGAATGTTATAAGTGCAATAACTATGGGAAAATAACATATGACTGTAGAAGCAACATAATAAAGTCTCCTAAGAAAAATATGGAAGAATATGTTCTTACCAAGCATAGAGAAGAATACACAAATGTGTGGAAAACGAAGCAAGAAGAACCAAAGAAGGAAAAACGTGGAGTTGCAATGTATGATCAAGACAAAGGAAGCCAATGGTACATTGATCGTGGAATTAGAAAAACATTTTCACCCTAAAAGTAGAAAAATGATGAAAAATTAGTTTTGGGGACAATGCTTCTGCAAGAATAGTTGGAAAATGTATCGTTAGTCTTGATGATGAAAAGACTAAAATGAATAATGTCTTGTATGTTGAAGGGTTGAAACACAATATTCTAAGTTCCAGTCAAATGTGTGATCAAGGTTACAAACTCACATTTAATTCTAAAAGATATGAGATAAGGAAAGTAGGTTCATGAATATCGGTGGAAAAAGAAAACATAACCCTGAGCAATGTATACGTTCTCGATGAAGTCAAAGGAAAAAAATGCTATATGGGACAAGTAAATGAAATCTAGTTATGACATATAAGGATGGGTCATATAAACTTTGACATTATCTAGTAAAACTCAACAAGACACAAGCAGTAATAGATATGTCAAAGATCTCAAAATCTACCAACATTATTTGCAAGCCGTGTTAGCACGTGAAACATACGAGATTAGTTTCAAAACAAAGGTGTATTCAAATCCATTGGAACTTATACACAGATATCTCTATGGGCCAATAAGAACACAAAGTTTAAAAGGTGAGAGTTATTTCATGTTGCTTATTGATGATTGCACAATAATGACATGGGTTATATTTCTTAAAGAAAAATATGAAGCATTTGAGAAGTTTAAATCTTTCAAATCCCTAATTGAAAATGAGATTGATTTGAAAATCAAGTGCTTAAGATCAGATAGAGGAGGTGAGTTTACCTCTTATGAACTTGATTAATTTTGTGACAGTCATGGAATCAAAAGACATTTTTCGACATCAAGGACTCCACAAAAAATATAGTTGTAGAAAGGAAGAACATAACTATACAAGAAATGGATAGAACAATGCTGAATGAAGCCAAACTACCAGACACCTTTTGGATATAAGTAGTCATCACAACAATATACATTTTGAATATAGCACTAAAGTGAACAACAACAAGACACCTTATGAATTATGGAAAGGTAGACCAACTATAGTCAAACAATTCAAAGTAATTTGGGAACAAGTTCTATATATAGAGAAATGAGAAGAATTTAGGCAAGTTTGATTCCAAAACAGATGAAGGTATCTTTCTTGGCTATGAATATGGAAGCAAGGCCTACAAATGCTACAACAAAAGACTGCACAAGGTTGTAGATAATATTGATGTAAGAGTGGATGAAGCAATACCTCAAGAGGAAAATTCACAAGCAAATGAATATCCAGAGGAGACAATCTAAAAAGAAAAAGAAAAGGAAGAAGAAAATAAAGAACGGGAATAAATAGAACACCAATATACAAAGACACCATCTATAATCACGCCAATATCCAAAGACACCATCTATAATTGTCCAAAAGAATAATCCAGAAAGTCATATTTTTGGTGATATAGATACATGAGTTCAAACAAGAAGAAGATTGAACTTTTCTTTGCTATCTAAAATAGAGCCCAAGAATTTTACACAAGCTAGTGGAGATAAGCATTGGGTTAATCCTATGGAATAATAACTAAATCATATTGAGAAGAATGAGACATGGGAACTTGTGCCCAAACCAAAAGACAAGAATGTGATTGGTACCAAACGGGTCTTCAGAAAAAAAATGGATGAAGATGGACAAGTAGTAAGAAAAGATGTAATATTAGTATGTAAAGGGTATGCTCAAGTTGAGGGTATTGAATTTGAAGAAGCCTTTTCTCCAGTTGCAAGATTAGAAGCTATCAGAATGTTTTTGGAATTTTCCTGCTTGAAGAAATTCAAAGTCTATCAAATGGATGTCAAGTCAACCTTTCTAAATGGAAATCTAGAAGAATAAGTATATATTGAGCAACTAGAAGGATTTGAATTGTCAGAAAATTAATATTATGTATGCATACTAAATAAATTATTCTATGGACTAAAGAAAGATCCTAGAGCTTGGTATTCAAGACTTCAAAAATACCTACAACAACAAGGACTAGGGTTTCAAAAGAGAAGATACAGACAACAATATTGACATAAGAAATGACAATGAAAATATATGTTTATCATTATGGCTTATGTGGATGATATCATCTTTGGAAGTAATGTCGATAGAATGATCCAAAAGTTTGCAGAAGAAATGCAAAATGAATTTGAGATGTCCATACTTGGAGAATTTTCATTCTTTCTAGTTTTGCATATTTCTCAAACCAACAAAGGCCTATTCATTTCTTAGACCAAATACATCAAGGAAATGTTGAATAAATTTGGAATGGAAGACTATGGACTTGCCAATACACCCATGATCACAGGATGCAAGTTGAGCAAAGACGATGAATCTCCAGAAGAAAAACAAACACTGTACATGTCAATGATTGGAATACTACTATATGTGACAATATCAAGGCTAGACTTCATGCAAGCAATATGATTGGTTCTAATATTTCAATCTGCACCAAAGGAGACACATGTGCAAGTAAAAAGAATATTCAGATATATGAAGGGCACATTGAACTTTGACTTGTGGTATTCAAGAAGTAAGGACTTCACTCTAATAGCATATACATATGAAGATTGGGCAAGAAGTATTGATGACAAGAAAAATACTATTGGAGGAGCATTCTTTCTAAGAATTTGTCTAATATCATGCTTGAGAAAGAAGCAAACTTCAGTCTCTTTATCAACAACAAAAGTTGAATATATTGCAACAACAACGTGTTGCACACAAGTTCTTTGGATGAAGAAGATAATGAAGGATATCAAGGTAGACTATGATCAACCAATATCAATCATGCATGAAAACATAAGTGCAATCAACATTTCAAAGAATCCTATTATGAACACAAAGAGAAAGCATACTCCCATCAATTACCACTTTCTAAGAAAATAGGTAGACGAGCAGAGTGTCAAGCTGGAATTCATTACCACCAAAGAAAAAGTTGCAGATATTTTTACCAAACCCCTTTCCAGAGATACATTTCAATATCTTAGAGAGAATCTGGGAGTGATATCCCTCTCATCTCATTAGTAAAAGGAAGAACAAGCACAGAGGGAGTATCCCTTTGCCAACCGGGGAGAAGTTGCAGACATAAGGAAAATACAGACATGGGGAGTATCAAAATTGACTAAGGGTTTCCATCAATGAAAAAGGGGGATATTGTTTGAAATATTGTTGTCATTGATGTCAAAGATAGGGGGAGACTATATATGTCCAAGATAAAGTTTGCAAGATGAGCATTGTTGGAAATTATATTTTTTTGGATTTTTGATGCTCAGTTTGTATACCCTATATTTGAATGAAGTTTTACTCTAAATACAAATCTCAAATGGGAGAATAAGTTATATCGTTGGAAATATTATTCCAATACCTTTCCAACCATATATGGCACTCCCTCTAACTCCTTAGGAATGAGAAGATATGATTTTTTATATCAAACAACCCAACTAGAAAGTTCAGGTCAACCCTAAAAGTGAGCACATAAACATTATAATACAAGATAGATGTGCACATTTGAAGATCATTCAAGCAAGAAGATAATGTATGAGTTGCGTAGAAGAGATCTGAGGTGTGGAAGAGGAGTTGTGGATCCTGTTAGCACTGGAATCACTTCCTGATTGCAGGGGAGGTAAGCCCAATACCCATCAGTGTTTGGGGTGGATGTTGGTTTAAATTTGGATGGTCGATGGCCAAAAATCAACAACATGAAAGATGTTCAACACATAACTGGATAGGAAATGAACAGGGAAGTGAGGGCCACATTAACTCCATTAAGTAAATTGAGTTAAAGCGAGAGCAAAGGGAAGAATTAGGAGAAAGGGTGAAGGAGACTGCTTTGGGCATCAGGCCTTCCAACAACTCAGAGAAGAAAACCCAAGCTCAAGAGCATTATTGAGCTCAAATTCAGACACCAAAATATGTCTACAAGGGACAGAGTTATAGCTGCAGTATGATCAAACCTCCATCATCCTACAATTGCAACATCTCAACTAAATCCTCCATGTCCGAGCCATTCAATGTGAGAAGAAAACAAATACACAAGGAAATGAATAAAAATGACCACGATACCTCTATAATCAAACCTCCATTACAACAGTATAATGATCCTCGACTGGATCATCCATGCCCGAGTGTTTTAAATAGATTTACAGACAAAATGAAAGAGAAAGGAAGATAACTTCTATTAACATGAAAGTATCAAATTGATTACATAACTAGAGAAAAACTCTGGCGGAACAAAGTTACAGATTGGGAGCTCTGCTCCACCAAAAATCACTTTACAAAATCCTAGAACTCCACATATATACTCAAATTAATTCACCATCCTCAGTAGAGGCATGCTCGAACCATTGCATTCAAGGCTCGACGTCTGCATATTCTTCTGTCAATGTGCACTTGCATTCTCCTGTCAAACGTGAGCTCAGATCAGTATGGGCCCTGCAGAAAAATCGAGTCACAGGGGTGCCACAGGCTGACGGTCCGCCTCCACTACCATCTCTTCCATTCTTTTCATTTATGGGGTGAGGCAAGGCTTCATCCACATCCCCCCCACTTTCATTTACTTCTTCATCGGGATCATAATGAGGCCGAGTCTATTTGGTACCTGGAGAATGTGGCGACCTCTTCTATGGCAACATCGACATTTTGGCCCTGGGCGTAGCTCACGTGAACTCTGCATATTTACTTGCATACGACCTCGGGAAATGACCCAATGCTTATCCCCTATGAAATTTTGGGATTTCACATTTTGGGAGTCTTCACACCACTTGATTCCCAATATCTCAATGCTCGAACTCGCAAAATGGCCTCTCTCAGTTTGACGGTCGGATATGATATGCATTCGACGACCACGATTGCATTCCGGAAACCCCAGTTACTAGTCGATAAACAAGCGCTTACTCTTCTTTGTGGCCCCACTTTTCTATATGACCTCGGGCCATGACCTGGGGTTCTATCCGCAAATTTTTTCAAGACTTTTCTTTTTGGGGAATCGGGGCGTTGCTTCTTGTCAAACCTTTGATTTGCTAAACTGTGATTTCGGGATTTCACGTTTTGCGAACTTGCATCGTGCTCCATGATAAAACTTCGACTCGCAAAATCGTGAATTCTCTAATTTGCTGCCACGTGCCCCTCCGGTTTGGATGGCCCAGATATTCTTCTCACTTCAGGACTCAAAGGTTTCACCCCTTCCTCAGTTCAAAATTCCTGAAGTGGCATTCTCTGCTGTCTCGATATGTGTGCACCTTAGCACAATGCACCCTGACTTTGATGAAACACAGTTGTGGGTTTTGTAAGTCACCTTCTTTTTCATTTGGTCATGCAATGGCCAAATCCTAAGGGAAAACACCCCCCTTCAAGAATATGTGATAACATTAGGCTCCATGGGGGATAGAGTCCTCCCTGCGAGGCTCTAAGATATCTTTTGCAGTTCCAGTCGCCTTCTGTTGGGCTATGGAGTCAAGATCAAAACACCCTACTGAGGAATACAAGCCGATAAGTAAAAAATAAAAATAAACACACATGCTCCAGGGAGCTTATTTATGTACAGTCCTAAACTAATTTATTTTTACACAGTTCTAGGTGAAAGCAAATTTCCACCATAGCCATTCAAGTAACTTCTTGACTGGAAGTTCCTTTACTCTGTCAATGATTGATAACAGATGATGCAACCGTGACAATAGAATGGTTACATCCTTTAGTTTTCCTCGAAAGGCTGAAGTTGAGAAAAATTTAGGCAACTCCAAGGCATGAAGGAAATGAAACTCCATGTACTTGCTGGTAGGCTCATAGAATGAGTGGAAAACTCTGGAAAATTTGTAACAGACAACCCGATCTGCTCCACAGATGATCACACATGGATGAATATCTCTTATAAGCACAGGTGGATGAGAAGCTGATGCAGGCTGACTAGTCTCAGGTGGTGGCTGCTCACCTATAGGCTCTGGGCAGGCTATGAACTGCCCCTTCTGCTGCTCCTTTTCTTCTTTATGGATTTCCCAAGGGTCAGATTCATAATCATCATAAACAAGACCCATGGGAAATATTTTCTCTTCAATTTTCTGCTCAGGATGGATGATTTTCTCATGATGATTTTTGTTAATGAATAGAGGATAGGGATCTGCTGTATGCTCTTGGAAATATGGCATATCCAACTCATAATCTGATTTGTATCTGTCATATATAGGCTGGATCCCTCCTAGGTCAGAAAATTGTGATGTGGGGCCCTTCTTCTCTTCATCCGAATAATCATCAAAGCTAGGGACATCATGCACCTCAGGAGAAGAATGCAAGGCCTCTACAACTATGAAATCTTCATTATCATCCTTAGTAGAGCCACCAAGAACATCTGCCTCAAGGACTGGAAAATCCTCTGTTCTTTCTTCAGATTCCAACCTTTCTAGTTTGGCAGAGAGATATTTTATCAGTTTCATTACTTCGCCCAACACATATTCATCTTCCTCATGGACCTCATCCTCACAACCTTCACTAGTCACAACCATATCTTGATCATGGCCTTCACATTCCTCACAAAAATTATGACATATTAACTCAGGGGAATAATACCTTTGACAATTCTTATTAAAGGCTGCATTAAAATGTTCCAGGGAGGAGATGCTAGTAGGGGGAAAGGATTTATACCACTCACAGGCATTCCCGTCCAATGAGAACATGAACATATTAATTAAAACATCCTCATGATGTATCTCCCACTAATGCATAAGTTCATGAAACTCATGGAGATGCCGAGCATGGTTGTTCTCTTTACGTTCTCTAAATATGGGAAAATAATTACCCCATTCATCCATAGTAGGGAAAACATTAAGAAAACCAAGAACATCAAAAAAATTAAAAGGAGAAAACCTCTGAGTGGGGATTTTTTTCATTTCGAACTAGTGGAGTCACCAATCGATACTTCAACCATGGAGTCGCCAAGTGAATGATATGCAAGATGAGTGTTTCTGGTCTTTGTTCACCATCAAAGACCAGACCTGATCATTGTTTTCTCCCAGGGGTATACCAGGTGTATCCAGAAGCAGTCACACTGAAACAGCAAAGCCGAGACAATGGAGTCGCCTCAGTGGAGTTTCTAGGTGCAATCACAATCATCAATGGTTCTGATACCCGACGCACCTTCATAATCATAAGCTCATTGCCATTCTCCTAGGGAAGATATCTTCACTTTCATCCCCACCAATGATGCTATAAATGTTAGCACCGAAAGTCACCTCTTGATTGCAGGGGAGGTAAGCCCAGTACCCATCAATGTTTGGGGTGGATGTTGGTTTACATGTGGATGGTCGATGGTCAAAACTCAACAACATGAAATATGTTCAACACATAACTGGACAGGAAATGCACAGGGAAGTGAGGGCCACATTAACTTCAGTCAGTAAATTGAGTTAAAGAGAGAGCAGAGGGAAGAATTAGGAGAAAGGGTGAAGGAGACTACTCTGGGCATCATGCCTTCTAGCATCTCAGAGAAGAAAACCCAAGCTGAAGAGAATTCTTGAGCTCAAATTCAAAAACCGAAATATGTCTACAAGGGACACAATTATAACTGCAGTATGATCAAACCTCCATTATCCTACAACTGTAACAACTCGACTGGATCCTCCATGTCTGAGCCATTCAATGTGAGAAGGAAACATATACACATGGAAATGAATAAAACTGACCACGATACCACTATAATCAAACCTCCATTACAACAATATAACGATCCTCTACTGGATCATCCATGCCCGAGTGTTTTAAACAAATTTACATAGAAAATGAAAGAGAAAGGAAGCTGACTTCTATTAACATGAAAGTCTCAAATCGATTACATAACCAAAGAATAGATCTGGTGGAACAAAGTTACAGATTGGGAGCTCTGCTCCACCAAAAATTACTTTACAAAATCCCATAACTCCACATATATAATCAAAATAATTCGCCATCCTCAAAAGAGGAGTGCTCGAACCATTGAGTTCAAGGATTGACGTCTGCATCTTCTTCTGTTAGTCTGCACCTGCATTCTCCTGTCATACGCGAGCTCAGATCAATATGGGCCCTATGGAAAATCATCTCACAGGGGTACCACGGGCTGACGATCCACCTCCATTGCCAACTCTTACATTCTTTTCATTTATGGGGTAGGGCGAGGCTTCAAACACCTCCCCCCACTTTCATTTACTTCTTCATCGAGATCAAAATGAGTTCGAGTTGATTTGGCACCTGGAGAACGTGGCGACCTCTTCTGTGGAAACATCAACATTTTGGTCCTGGGCGTAGCTCATGTGAACTCTGCACCTTTACCTGCATACGACCTTGGGCCATGATCCAACACTTATCCCTTATGAAATTTTGGGATTTCACATTTCGAGAGTCTTCACTCCACTTGATTCCCAATATCACGATGCTTGAACTCGCAAAATGGCCTCTCTTAGATTGACGGTCGGATCTGCTATGGATCCGACGAACATGATTGCATTCCGGAAACCCTAGTCACCAGCCGATAAACAGACACTTACTCTTCTTTGTGGCCCCGCTTTTCTATATTACCTCGGGCCATGACCTGGGGATCTGTCCCCGAATGTTTTAGAGACTTCGTTTTTTGGGGAATCGGGGCGTTGCTTCCTATAAAACCTTCGATTTGTGAAACCGCGATTTCGAGATTTCACGTTTTGCGAATTTGCATCGTTCTCCACGCTAAAACCTCAACTCACAAAATCACGAATTCACTAATCTGCTTCCACATGCCCCTCCGGTTTGGATGACCCAAATCTTCTTCACACTTCAGGACTTGGGGGTTTCGCGCCTTACTCACTTCAAAATTCTCAAAGTGGCATTCTCTGCTGTCCCGATATGCGTGTGCCTTAGCACAACACAACCCGAATTTGGATGAAACATAGTTGTGGGTTTTTTAAGACCCCTTCTTTCGCATTTGGTCATCCAATGGCCAAGTCCTAATGGAAAACACCCCCCTGCAAGAATATGTGATAATAGATCCTTTTTGGGTTCTAAAGGTGTAAGAGGGGTTTTCTTGGAGTTTTAAGGGTGAGATATGAAGGACTAAGGTTTATGATGCTGCAAAGTGAGTTGTTTTGAGGTTGTGATGCTGAAGTCTGGAATTATATTATGGGAATGATGCTATGATGTTCTCTAGGGAATGAAGAATAAATCTCACTAGGGTTTGAAGCTATGTCTGGGATATGAAGCAAAGAGAGGCGTTGGAGCATGAAAGTTAAGGGTATGCTAATGCTATGAAATGCATGAAGCATGAATCATGCAGGTGAAGTCAAAAGTATTTTATGTATGAATATGTTAGGTTGGTTGCTATACAGGTCTTACTAAGTTGGTGCTTAGTTGAGGAGATTGGTGTCCCCAGTAGGTTGGTGCCTACACAATATCTTGTTGAGTGGGCGCTCAACAAAGTTACCAACTTAACGAAAAATGTGATTTCAAAACGAGAACTCTAGCCCCAAAATGTCATATTTTTTGGGTAAAAAACATCAAAATCAACCCCCAAATCAAAAAGTGGTGCTACTGGTAGCACCCATTTTTTTGGAGGTGGTTAAAATTGTTACATTTTTTAAAAAAGGACTTTGATATTGTGGGACATTGCGGAGATAACCCTAGAATTCACACTTGAATTGAAAAATGATGCTACCAATAACACCATTTTTTTTTTGAGTTAAAACTATGACTAATTGAAACCGTGGCCTTGACTACTAGCACCACCGTAAATAAAACATTGAAAATCAACTTCTAAACCTAAAAGTCTCATTACTTGATAATTTATTTATTTATTAATTTACATGACAAAAATAATTAAATTGAAAAAAAACATCCCTAAACAAATTTGTTTTCTAAGGGAAAAAAACAATTTTATTTTAAAAAGAAAGAAAAAAAATAAAATTTGTTGAAAGAAATAAAAATCACAATTTTTTTTATAAAAAAGTTAAAAAAAATGAATTAAAAAGGTGTAAAACTTAAAATTAAAAAAAAACATAAAAATACAAAATGACTCTTAAAACACTAAAATAAAAACAAAAAATTTATGTGAAAATACAATTTTTTTAATAATAAAAAAAAGTAACCCAAGGTAAAAACTACAAAAAACAATTAACCCAAAAAAATAAAATTAAAAAAACAAAAAAAAAAACTACAACAATTTTTTTTTGTAAGTAAGATTTGTATAAAATGCCTGCTATAAAAAACTATTACAAAAATGGTCGTTCCCCGGAGCGTAAGTCACTATTGCTGGAAACCGACTCGGCTCTAGTTGATTGTTCACAATTGTACTAACTATAAGACTTTGAAAAAGACAGTGCCGAGTGGCATCGATTGACACAAGCCATATACAAGAAGACTAGACCCATACTCTGTCGACTGACCTCAAGATTGATAACGATTATACACAATAAACCCATATGAAAAATTGCAAGACCAAAACCAAAGGAAAACCTGGTGATCTTCAAGCCTGACGCCATTTTTGAACAGGGGGAAGTAGGATAGGCACCCTTTCCTCCGCTAGTAGAGGAGAAGTCAGGACTTCTTAAGTGAAATCGAAGGGTGTGACTGATGCTATATGTTTCTCCAAAATATCAATGCAAAATTTTACAACAAATACCTCATTGGGACGCTCGAAGAGTAATTGTTGAAGAGTGGAAAGGGCGCCAAGAATAAGTGGTGTGCTCTCTTCGTTGTTGTCACTCCTCGTGCCCGCATGCGACGATGCTAGAGAGGGCCTCACTGAATTGTCCTCTGAGTGATATTCATGACGATTGCTGGTAGAATTACAATTAGTGTTGGGAGGTGGGATCTCAGATGAAGTCCAACCCGAAAAGGACTTTAGGGCACAACCAAGAGAGTGCCCCCTCCTGTCAAACCACTCTATTTTGCATCCCCAACCTCCCGGGGTGTGATCACTTTCATGCTGTTGATCCTTTCTTGAATTGCATGTTGGAGACCTAGACCTCTTCCCATGATAGTTCTATCTATCCATGCCCTTGACCGTGGAAATGGCTCGACCCATAGGGATGTGTGATCTTCTTCCTCGTTTTGGGCAGCCTCTTTGCCTCTACATGTTATTCTCAGAAGCTGTTAGCTTCCTTAGATGAGAATACCAGACCCTTTCCCGAAAATGGAATGCTTAGATTCCTAGTTTTCTTCCACAAAAAATACACACCAGGTAAAGACCAGAAACATAATGACATTGTTTCTAGGTCACGTGCTAGCTCAAATTCCTTCTCCTCTCTTGCATCATGGATATTATGAGGTCATTGAAATCCATGTACCAGGAATTAAGGTTACTATTCTCTGCCGTGCGAGCCTGGAACCTTCCTCTACCTTCAAAATCCTTCATCCGTGATGAGATTTGCGTGAAATGAACTTTCCATATCCTAACACATCCAACTAAGTCACCGACATGGAGATCAGGGAGCTAGGTGTCCATAGGTTTCAATATAGGGTGATGGATCATGTGCACAATGAGCTGTGTGACACCCCATAATATATATATATATATATATATTTTGGGTGGGCACGGAGGGGGCATCACCCCCTCCCCCTATGCCTTGTATTTCAATATAGATACATAAGTTCATACATAAAGTCATATTTTTGGTGATATAGATACATGAGTTTAAACGAGAAGAAGATTGGATTTTTCTTTGCTATCTAAAATAGAGCCCAAGAATTTTACACAAGCTAGTGGAGATAAGCATTGGTTTAATTCCATGGAAGAAGAACTAAATCATATTGAGAAGAATGAGACATGGGAACTTGTGCCCAAACCAAAATACAAGAATGTGATTGACACCAAATGGGTCTTCAGAAAAAAATTGGATGAAGATGGACAAGTAGTAAGAAATAATGCAATATTGGTTTGTAAAGGGTATGCTCAAGTTGAGGGTATTGACTTTGAAGAAACCTTTGCTCCATTTGCAATATTAGAAGCTATCAAATTGTTTTTGGCATTTTCCTGCTTCAAGGACTTCAAAGTCTATCAAATGGATGTCAAGTCAACCTTTCTAAATGGAAATATAGAAGAAGAAGTATATATTGAACAACTAGAAGGATGTGAATTGTTCGAAAATGAATAGTATGTATGCAGACTAAATAAACCATTATATGGACTAAAGAAAGATCCTAGAGATTCGTATTCAAGACTTGAAAAATACCGACAACAACAAGGTTTCAAAACATAAGCTACATACAACAATATTGACATAAAAAAAACAATGAAGATATATGTTGATCGTTATGGTTTATGTGGATGATATCATTTTTGGAAGTAATGCTGATGGAATGAGATAAAAGTTTTCAGAAGAAATGCAAAATTAATTTGAGATGTCCATGCTTGGAGAATTGTCATTCTTTCTAGGTTTGCATATTTCTAAAATAAAAAAAAGGCATATTCATTTCTCAGACCAAATACATCAAGGCAATGTTGAATACATTCAAAATGGAAGACTATGCACATGCCAGTACCCATGATCACATGATGTAAGTTGAGAAAAGATGATGAATCTACAGAAGAAAATCAAACACTGTACAAGTCAATAATTGGAAGCCTACTATATGTTACAACATCAAGGCTAGACATCATGCAAGCAATATGATTGATTGTAAGATTTCAATCTGCACCAAAGGAGACACATGTGCAAGTAAAAATAATATTCAGATATCTGAAGGGGGCATTGAACATTGACTTGTGGTATTCAAGAAGTAAAGACTTCACTCTAATAGAATATACATATGCAGATTGGGTAGGAAGTTTTGATGACAAGAAAAGTACTAGTGGAGGAGAATTATTTCTAGGAATCTCTCTAATATCATGCTTGAACAAGAAGCAAACTTCAGTCTCTCTATCAACAACAAAAGCTGAATATATTGCAGCAACAACATGTTGCACACAAGTTCTTTGAATGAAGCAGACAATGAAGGATATCAAGATAGAATATGATCAACCAATCTCAATCATCTATGACAGTGCAAGTGCAATTAACATTTCAAAGAATCCTGTTATTCACTCAAAGACAAAGCATATTCCCATCAATTACCACTTTTTAAGAGAATAGGTAGCCGAACAAAGTGTCAAGCTGGAATTCATTACCGACAAAGAACAAGTTGCATATATTTTTACCAAACTCCTTTCTAGAGATATATTTCAATATCTTAGAGAGAATCTGGGAGTTATATCCCTCTCATCTCGTTAGTAAAAGGAAGCACTAGCTTAGGGGGATAAACCCTTTGCCATTAATTTCAAAGGGGGAGAAGTTGCAAACATACGGAAAGTTACAGATAGGGGGAGTATCAAAATTGTCTAAGGGTTGCCATCAATGACAAAGGGGGATATTGTTTGAAATATTGTTTTCATTTATGTCAAATACAGAGGGAGACTATATATGTCCATGATAAATATTGCAATATGTAGATTGTTGGAAATTATATTGTTTTTGGATTTTTGATACTCAATTTGTATACCCTATATTTGAATGAATTTTTACTCTAAATACCAAGCTCAAATGGGAGAATAGGTTATATGGTTGGAAATATTATTTGAGACCTTTCTAACAATATATGGCAGTCCCTCTAACTCCTTAGGAATGAGAAGATATGATTTTTTCTATCGGACATCCCAGCTAGAAAGCTCAGGTCAACCCTAAAAATGAGCACATAAACATTATAAATACATGATATATGTGCACATTTGAAGATCATTCAAGCAAGAAGATCAAGTATGAGTTGCATAGAAGAGATCTGAGGTGTGCAAGAGGAGATGGGGAGTATTTTTGGGGTCTAAAGGGGCAAGAGGGGTTTTCTTGAAGTTTTAAGGGTGCACTATGGAGGACTAAGGTCTATGATGCGAAAAAGTGTGTTGTTTTGAGGTTGTGATGCCGAAGTCTAGAATTATATTATGGGAATGATGCTATGAGGTTCACTAGGGCATGAAGGATAAATCTCACTAGGGTTTGAAGCTATGTTTGGGGTATGAAGCAAAAAGAGGCGTTGGAACATTAAAGTTAAGACTACGATATGTTAGGATATTTATACACTTAGGAGTTAGTTAAGATCTACTTGGTATAATATTTCGTTAGGTAAAAGTGTGTTTCTTTAGTATGCATTAGTATGCATTTGTAGTTAGGAAATCTGACGGTCACGATATGTTCCCGACATAGAGTGATCCGACAGTTCATACTCTCCTCAATCTTAACGACCATTGATCCATGGATTAACACCCGATTGGTCCATGATCTCTATTTAAAGAGCATGGAGGGTCATTTTCCAATGATCAATTGTGAGAAACTCTCTTGTAAAATCTCTCTATAATATTTTTCTTTGCATTAATAAACGCTCCAAGTGGCCGCATTGGCTAGGGCCGTGGATGTTTCCCCGGAGGGGTTTTACCAGGTGAAAACATCGATGTGTTGATCTTTTATATTTTTATGTGAGTGGTTACTGAAGGTGTTCGTCCTATGTTGGAATACCCGTGTTTTCGAACATGGTATCAGAGATTGTTTGAAGACCCGCTCCTGTTGAAGATTGAAATCGTGAAGCGGAATTTCCTCATATCCACTTTCTGTCATTTCCGTACATTTTTGGGCTGAGAGGATTATTCCATTGCATCTGGAGCACTCATTTCAGTCAGGAACACTTTTCGTTTTAGTGGAAAATGTTTCCGTTTGCCCAAGATACGACCATTATAGTCAGATCCGAAGGTATAAAGCTTGAATACGCATTTTTTTAAATTTTTGCAGAGTAGTATTTTGGTTTTATTTCAGTTTTGTTTTATTTATTTCTGGGTTGCTACTCTTTTAGATCTGTGTATTCTCTTTGCCCTGAGCCCTTTTCGATTTCGGAAAATCAAAAAAAGATAGGAAAAGGTGCATCTTCCGGGTAAACTAACCGTGATCTAACCCTTGTTGTCATCGAGAAGCGATTTTTTTTTTCTTGTGTGAAAAGAGTTTTTTTTAGCACGCTCTCCAAGGCCGTCTTCCACAACAACAACAAAAAAAACACCCCCAATCCTCCTTCTGAACATTACAATATTGTTTGCTAGATCATTTGGTTAAAAGTGGCCTTATTAAGTAAGAGGTCTTGAGTTCAAGTCTTTCTTTTGTTACCTTTTTTGAAAAAGTTCATGCTAAAATTGTAAAGTGTATTTCACTTCAAGTATAAAAGTGAATCACTATAAGTAGCTTTAATATTTTATTTTACAGTTATTTATTTTGTATGCAAATTTTCTGTTATAAAGTAACTTCATTGTAAAAGTGATCCCCACTTCTCTTTATAAAAGTGGGTCACTTCATAAAGCAACTTACACAATCACGTGGTTATTTGGTTACTGATTGTGCCTTTTTTTAAAAGGGCATAACTCTAACATCAGAAGTCCATTTTCAGTGCCGTTTTTTTTAAAAACGCATAAATTTTCGAGCTCTTTCCATCCAGATCATCATTTTCAGTTTTTAAATCCACATCTTCTGCATATTTAATATGGCTTCTACAAGTACTATCTTGCTTACCAACAACAATTACTTCCAATGAAAAGCTCATATGGAAGATTTATTAAGTAAAATCATGTACCGGATTACCTTGGGAAAGGAAAAAACACCCACTGATGCAGATAAGAAGGCCAAGTGGTATATAGGAATGACGAAGCACGTGGACTAATCATAATTTCCATCTCTCCTGATTTAAGGTACCACATTCAAGATATTGATTACCCCAAAGAAGGTTGGGACATGCTTGAATCTGTGTTTGGTAAACTCAATATTATTTGAGCACAACAGTTAGAAAATCAAATACTAACCTTAAGTCCAAATGATTTTTCTTGCCTTGGAGACTATCTATCTAGGTTTAAAACACTCAGAATTTTATGTGAAGAATGTAAGATAAAGATGGAAGAAGAGCATTGAATCTATCTTATTCTTTCTAAGCTAGGTAGTGCATATTCTATGTTTGTATCTACCTTTTATGCCATGAGAGAGGCTCTAGGGGAAGAAACTTATGAAAAACCCAGTCTTGATTCCTTTTGTGCTTCTTTGATTCGAGAGGAAGATAAGCTTGTACAATTTGGAGTTATCAACACTGCAGGTCCCTCCAACAAAGCCTTAGTTGCCTAGCAGAAAGATAAACCCAAGTATCCCAAGAAGCAACATCCTCACTACAACAACAAACAACATAAGGGTCCCAAACATGCTTAGACAACTTTAGATCCTATTGGTGACAAAGGAGAAAAATATAAAAGTAAGAATACTAACAAACATTGCAACTTTTGTGATAAAGATGGTCATGATGAGTCCAAATGTTTCAAGAAGATGGTAGCTTTAGAAGCAGCGATGAAGAAACACAACATCAGTATTGATTCTACTTCTTCTTCTCACGGACATGCACTTTCTGCTTCTGGTTTGTCCTTCAATTCAACTTATACTACTACTTCTTCTTATGATGAGTGGCTTATTGATTCAGGAGAATCTTATCATATGGCTAAGGATAAAGCCATATTTTCTGCTCTAAACGAATGTAACACCAAGAAAATATTTGTTAGTGATGATAGATCTCTTAGTGTTGTAGGATATGGAACAATTCAAGTAGATAATGGTCATTTCAATGATGTATTATGTGTTCCAAGTCTTTCTTGTAACCTTCTATTAGTATATCAAATCACTCATTTAGGTGAAGGTAAAACCGTCGAGTTTTCACCTCACCAAGTTGTAATCAAGGATCTAAAATATCCTAAGCATGTTCTTGCAACTGGAATTGCCGATGATATTACTAGGTTGTATAAGTTTGATAACTTTGGGTCATCATCTTTTTCATCAGTTTTTGTTGCTCATAGCGACGACTTGAGAAAACTTTGGCATGAGCGGTTTGGTCATCTAAACTATCACTCATTGCAACAACTATGTAATCAATAGATGGTGACTGGTCTTCCTCTTGTTTCATGCATAGATGGTGTTTGTGCCAGTTGTGTTCTCGGCAAACATCATTGAGAAATTTTTGACAAACGTGCCTCTTGGCATGCCTCCGGTCCTTTGCAACTTGTTCACAGTGATTTGTGTGGTCCACTTTCTTCTCCTTCTTTTTTTGGGTGCAAGTATTTCTTAACTTTCATTGATGACTTTTCCAAATGTACTTGGGTTTACTTCTTAAAACTCAAGAGTGAAGTTTTTTAAAAGTTTTTGGCTTATAAGGCCCTTGTAGAAAAGCAATTTGGACATCGAATTCAAAGGTTAAGAACAGATAATGGAGGCGAATATGTGAACAATAAGTTTACAAGCTACTGCACTATACAGGGAATCCAAATGCAACACACTGTTCCATATACACCACAACAAAATGGTGTTTCTGAGAAAAAGAACCGCACTTTAAAAGAAATGGATAATTGTATGATCCGATCTAAGGGATTAAGTCTAAAGTATTGGGCATAAGCCATCAACTGTGCAAATTACATAGTAAATCACACTCCCACAAAGGATCTTAAAAATATAACACTGAAAGAAGCTTGGAATAAAATTAAACCAGATGTAAATCACTTCTGTGTATTTGGCAGTACAACATTGATTCACATTCCTGATGAGAAAAGGAAAGCATTGAAGCCTAAAAGTGAGAAGTGTATATTTGTTGGTTATTCTGAAGATGTCAAAGGTTACAAACTTCCTGAATCACATTGTAATGAAATTATTATTAGAAGAGATGTTAAATTTGATGAAAATCTCTTGGCCTGCGAGCCTGATTCGACGATTGTGCCTTCTTTGGCCTACGAGCCATCTTTGACGATTGTGCCTTCTTCGGCTTGCGAGCCATATTCGGTGTTTGTGCCTTCTTATGATCTGGTTTCTTCTTCAGATGATGATAGTGAGAATGAAAATCCACCTCCGCCTTCTCACCCTCCTCCAGATGAGTCCTTTGAACCTGAACCAACACTAGCTCCACCGCTTCCTAGATGGGTCCGTTCAACACAAGAAGTAGTTGGTGATCTTGTCGGTGATCCTTCAGATCAATGTCAGACACGTTCACAGTTTCAGTGAGCCTCTTCTCTTTTGGCTCAAGTTTCATAAACTCATGACCTAGAGACATTTGCAGAAGCTTCAGGTCATCCAAATTGGGATACAATAATGAATGAAGAGTATCGTTCTTTAATGACAAACAATACTTGGGATCTTGTACCTCTTCCAAAAGGAAGAAAACTTGTTAGATGCAAATGGGTCTACAGAACTAATTATGCATCATATGGAAGCATTGAAAGACACAAGGCTCGGTTAGTTGCCAAAATATTTTCCCAAGTTGAAGGAATTGACTATAATGAAACCTTTGCCCTTGTAGAAAAAATGAATTCCATCTGCCTTGTTCTTGCCCTTGCTGCCTCACATAAATGGGAGGTCCATCATATGGATGTTAAATCCGCCTTCGTGCACGAAGATTTGCAAGAAGAAATCTACATGGAACAACCTCCTGGCTATGTCCAGAATGACTCTAGCCCTTTTTTTCGCCTCAAGAAATCTCTTTATGGTCTCAATCAAGCTCCTCGAGCTTGGTATGCCAAAATGGATAACTTTCTTATTGTCACTAGATTCTCTAGATGCCATTATGATTCTAATGTCTATACTAAGAAAGTAGGAAGCCATATCATAATCCTTGTCCTCTATGTTGATGACCTTATCCTTACTGGTAGTGACTCAAAACTTTTAAACCATGTAAAAACCAGCCTTAAGAAGAAATTTGAAATGAGAGACTTAGGTTTTTTGCACTATTTCCTTGGCCTCCAAGTTTTGCATACCAATGAAGGAATTTTTCTTTCCCAGTCTAAGTATGATTGTGACCTTCTTCATCACTTTCACATGGACGATTGTAAACCAACCCCTTCTCCCTTCCAGTCTAGAGTCAAGCTTTCTGCCACCTATACTTCTCCTGAAGTTGATGTCACCCTGTACCGTCAGTTAGGTTGTAGCCTCTTATACTTGACTCATACCCGTCCTGATCTTTTCTTTGCTGTTGGTCTTGTTGCCCAATATATGCAAACACCCCATGAAATCCATTGGAAAGAAGCTAAAAGGATACTTCACTATGTTCGTGGTACAGTTCAATTCAGGATACATTACAGTTCAGGGGGGACTCCTTTATTGGTTGGTTTCATTGATTCAGATTGGGCCGATGACCCTGATGAACGGAAATCTACTGCAGGTTATGTTTTCAACCTTGGTTAAGGACCTGTCACTTGGGCCTATAAGAAACAACATGCTATTGCACTTTCTTCAGCAGAAGTAGAGTACCGAGCAATGGTAAATCCAAGTCAGGAAGCCCTGTGACTTCGATAGATCCTTTCAGAGTTTGGATTCCAGCACTAGCATCCAACCAGCCTTTGGTGTGACATTCAAAGTGCCATCAAGCTTGCCAAAGACCCAGTTCAACATCAACGTAGAAAACACACCGAGCTACACATGCACTTCATCAGAAAGCTAATTCATGATCAAGTTATTGAAGTGATCTTTTTCCCTACAGAAGATCGCAGAAATTTTCACAAAGTCTCTTACAGAAGCGAAGTTTTCCAAACTTCGATCTATGTTAGGAGTTCAGGAAGTTGTCATTAAGGGGGGATAGGCTCTAATGCCTCCTTCCTTCTCTTATTGTGTCACTATTGTAAATCCTTCAATCCTATCCCAAGTTGTTCTTAAGGGGGTATGTTAGGATATTTAGACACTTAGGAGTTAGTTAAGATCTACTTGGTCT
>ML840685.1:0-23837 GCA_009831015.1 Picea engelmannii | reverse complement strand
AAAGAGAATACACAGATCTAAAAGAGTAGCAACCCAGAAATAAATAAAACAAAACTGAAATAAAACCAAAATACTACTCTGCAAAAATTTAAAAAAATGCGTATTCAAGCTTTATACCTTCGGATCTGACTATAATGGTCGTATCTTGGGAAAACGGAAACATTTTCCAGTAAAACGAAAAGTGTTCCTGACTGAAATGAGTGCTCCAGATGCAATGGAATAATCCTCTCAGCCCAAAAATGTATGGAAATGACAGAAAGTGGATATGAGGAAACTCCGCTTCACGATTTCAATCTTCAACAGGAGCGGGTCTTCAAACAATCTCTAATACCATGTTCGAAAACACGGGTATTCCAACATAGGACGAACACCTTCAGTAACCACTCACATAAAAATATCAAAGATCAACACACCGATGTTTTCACCTGGTAAAACCCCTCCGGGGAAACATCCACGGCCCCAGCCAATGCGGCCACTTGGACAGTTTATTAATGCAAAGAAAAATATTATAGAGAGATTTTACAAGAGAGTTTCTCACAATCGATCATTGGAAAATGACCCTCCATGCTCTTTAAATAGAGATCATGGACCAATCGGGTGTTAAGCCATGGATCAATGGTCGTTAAGATTGAGGAGAGTATGAACCGTCGGATCACTCTATGTCGGGAACATATCGTGACCGTCAGATTTCCTAACTACAAATGCATACTAATGCATACTAAAGAAACACACTTTTACCTAACGAAATATTATACCAAGTAGATCTTAACTAACTCCTAAGTGTATAAATATCCTAACATATCGTAGTCTTAACTTTAATGTTCCAACGCCTCTTTTTGCTTCATACCCCAAACATAGCTTCAAACCCTAGTGAGATTTATCCTTCATGCCCTAGTGAACCTCATAGCATCATTCCCATAATATAATTCTAGACTTCGGCATCACAACCTCAAAACAACACACTTTTTCGCATCATAGACCTTAGTCCTCCATAGTGCACCCTTAAAACTTCAAGAAAACCCCTCTTGCCCCTTTAGACCCCAAAAATACTCCCCATCTCCTCTTGCACACCTCAGATCTCTTCTATGCAACTCATACTTGATCTTCTTGCTTGAATGATCTTCAAATGTGCACATATATCATGTATTTATAATGTTTATGTGCTCATTTTTAGGGTTGACCTGAGCTTTCTAGCTGGGATGTCCGATAGAAAAAATCATATCTTCTCATTCCTAAGGAGTTAGAGGGACTGCCATATATTGTTAGAAAGGTCTCAAATAATATTTCCAACCATATAACCTATTCTCCCATTTGAGCTTGGTATTTAGAGTAAAAATTCATTCAAATATAGGGTATACAAATTGAGTATCAAAAATCCAAAAACAATATAATTTCCAACAATCTACATATTGCAATATTTATCATGGACATATATAGTCTCCCTCTGTATTTGACATAAATGAAAACAATATTTCAAACAATATCCCCCTTTGTCATTGATGGCAACCCTTAGACAATTTTGATACTCCCCCTATCTGTAACTTTCCGTATGTTTGCAACTTCTCCCCCTTTGAAATTAATGGCAAAGGGTTTATCCCCCTAAGCTAGTGCTTCCTTTTACTAACGAGATGAGAGGGATATAACTCCCAGATTCTCTCTAAGATATTGAAATATATCTCTAGAAAGGAGTTTGGTAAAAATATATGCAACTTGTTCTTTGTCGGTAATGAATTCCAGCTTGACACTTTGTTCGGCTACCTATTCTCTTAAAAAGTGGTAATTGATGGGAATATGCTTTGTCTTTGAGTGAATAACAGGATTCTTTGAAATGTTAATTGCACTTGCACTGTCATAGATGATTGAGATTGGTTGATCATATTCTATCTTGATATCCTTCATTGTCTGCTTCATTCAAAGAACTTGTGTGCAACATGTTGTTGCTGCAATATATTCAGCTTTTGTTGTTGATAGAGAGACTGAAGTTTGCTTCTTGTTCAAGCATGATATTAGAGAGATTCCTAGAAATAATTCTCCTCCACTAGTACTTTTCTTGTCATCAAAACTTCCTACCCAATCTGCATATGTATATTCTATTAGAGTGAAGTCTTTACTTCTTGAATACCACAAGTCAATGTTCAATGCCCCCTTCAGATATCTGAATATTATTTTTACTTGCACATGTGTCTCCTTTGGTGCAGATTGAAATCTTACAATCAATCATATTGCTTGCATGATGTCTAGCCTTGATGTTGTAACATATAGTAGGCTTCCAATTATTGACTTGTACAGTGTTTGATTTTCTTCTGTAGATTCATCATCTTTTCTCAACTTACATCATGTGATCATGGGTACTGGCATGTGCATAGTCTTCCATTTTGAATGTATTCAACATTGCCTTGATGTATTTGGTCTGAGAAATGAATATGCCTTTTTTTTATTTTAGAAATATGCAAACCTAGAAAGAATGACAATTCTCCAAGCATGGACATCTCAAATTAATTTTGCATTTCTTCTGAAAACTTTTATCTCATTCCATCAGCATTACTTCCAAAAATGATATCATCCACATAAACCATAACGATCAACATATATCTTCATTGTTTTTTTTATGTCAATATTGTTGTATGTAGCTTATGTTTTGAAACCTTGTTGTTGTCGGTATTTTTCAAGTCTTGAATACGAATCTCTAGGATCTTTCTTTAGTCCATATAATGGTTTATTTAGTCTGCATACATACTATTCATTTTCGAACAATTCACATCCTTCTAGTTGTTCAATATATACTTCTTCTTCTATATTTCCATTTAGAAAGGTTGACTTGACATCCATTTGATAGACTTTGAAGTCCTTGAAGCAGGAAAATGCCAAAAACAATTTGATAGCTTCTAATATTGCAAATGGAGCAAAGGTTTCTTCAAAGTCAATACCCTCAACTTGAGCATACCCTTTACAAACCAATATTGCATTATTTCTTACTACTTGTCCATCTTCATCCAATTTTTTTCTGAAGACCCATTTGGTGTCAATCACATTCTTGTATTTTGGTTTGGGCACAAGTTCCCATGTCTCATTCTTCTCAATATGATTTAGTTCTTCTTCCATGGAATTAAACCAATGCTTATCTCCACTAGCTTGTGTAAAATTCTTGGGCTCTATTTTAGATAGCAAAGAAAAATCCAATCTTCTTCTCGTTTAAACTCATGTATCTATATCACCAAAAATATGACTTTATGTATGAACTTATGTATCTATATTGAAATACAAGGCATAGGGGGAGGGGGTGATGCCCCCTCCGTGCCCACCCAAAATATATATATATATATATATATTATGGGGTGTCACACAGCTCATTGTGCACATGATCCATCACCCTATATTGAAACCTATGGACACCTAGCTCCCTGATCTCCATGTCGGTGACTTAGTTGGATGTGTTAGGATATGGAAAGTTCATTTCACGCAAATCTCATCACGGATGAAGGATTTTGAAGGTAGAGGAAGGTTCCAGGCTCGCACGGCAGAGAATAGTAACCTTAATTCCTGGTACATGGATTTCAATGACCTCATAATATCCATGATGCAAGAGAGGAGAAGGAATTTGAGCTAGCACGTGACCTAGAAACAATGTCATTATGTTTCTGGTCTTTACCTGGTGTGTATTTTTTGTGGAAGAAAACTAGGAATCTAAGCATTCCATTTTCGGGAAAGGGTCTGGTATTCTCATCTAAGGAAGCTAACAGCTTCTGAGAATAACATGTAGAGGCAAAGAGGCTGCCCAAAACGAGGAAGAAGATCACACATCCCTATGGGTCGAGCCATTTCCACGGTCAAGGGCATGGATAGATAGAACTATCATGGGAAGAGGTCTAGGTCTCCAACATGCAATTCAAGAAAGGATCAACAGCATGAAAGTGATCACACCCCGGGAGGTTGGGGATGCAAAATAGAGTGGTTTGACAGGAGGGGGCACTCTCTTGGTTGTGCCCTAAAGTCCTTTTCGGGTTGGACTTCATCTGAGATCCCACCTCCCAACACTAATTGTAATTCTACCAGCAATCGTCATGAATATCACTCAGAGGACAATTCAGTGAGGCCCTCTCTAGCATCGTCGCATGCGGGCACGAGGAGTGACAACAACGAAGAGAGCACACCACTTATTCTTGGCGCCCTTTCCACTCTTCAACAATTACTCTTCGAGCGTCCCAATGAGGTATTTGTTGTAAAATTTTGCATTGATATTTTGGAGAAACATATAGCATCAGTCACACCCTTCGATTTCACTTAAGAAGTCCTGACTTCTCCTCTACTAGCGGAGGAAAGGGTGCCTATCCTACTTCCCCCTGTTCAAAAATGGCGTCAGGCTTGAAGATCACCAGGTTTTCCTTTGGTTTTGGTCTTGCAATTTTTCATATGGGTTTATTGTGTATAATCGTTATCAATCTTGAGGTCAGTCGACAGAGTATGGGTCTAGTCTTCTTGTATATGGCTTGTGTCAATCGATGCCACTCGGCACTGTCTTTTTCAAAGTCTTATAGTTAGTACAATTGTGAACAATCAACTAGAGCCGAGTCGGTTTCCAGCAATAGTGACTTACGCTCCGGGGAACGACCATTTTTGTAATAGTTTTTTATAGCAGGCATTTTATACAAATCTTACTTACAAAAAAAAATTGTTGTAGTTTTTTTTTTTGTTTTTTTAATTTTATTTTTTTGGGTTAATTGTTTTTTGTAGTTTTTACCTTGGGTTACTTTTTTTTATTATTAAAAAAATTGTATTTTCACATAAATTTTTTGTTTTTATTTTAGTGTTTTAAGAGTCATTTTGTATTTTTATGTTTTTTTTTAATTTTAAGTTTTACACCTTTTTAATTCATTTTTTTTAACTTTTTTATAAAAAAAATTGTGATTTTTATTTCTTTCAACAAATTTTATTTTTTTTCTTTCTTTTTAAAATAAAATTGTTTTTTTCCCTTAGAAAACAAATTTGTTTAGGGATGTTTTTTTTCAATTTAATTATTTTTGTCATGTAAATTAATAAATAAATAAATTATCAAGTAATGAGACTTTTAGGTTTAGAAGTTGATTTTCAATGTTTTATTTACGGTGGTGCTAGTAGTCAAGGCCACGGTTTCAATTAGTCATAGTTTTAACTCAAAAAAAAAATGGTGTTATTGGTAGCATCATTTTTCAATTCAAGTGTGAATTCTAGGGTTATCTCCGCAATGTCCCACAATATCAAAGTCCTTTTTTAAAAAATGTAACAATTTTAACCACCTCCAAAAAAATGGGTGCTACCAGTAGCACCACTTTTTGATTTGGGGGTTGATTTTGATGTTTTTTACCCAAAAAATATGACATTTTGGGGCTAGAGTTCTCGTTTTGAAATCACATTTTTCGTTAAGTTGGTAACTTTGTTGAGCGCCCACTCAACAAGATATTGTGTAGGCACCAACCTACTGGGGACACCAATCTCCTCAACTAAGCACCAACTTAGTAAGACCTGTATAGCAACCAACCTAACATATTCATACATAAAATACTTTTGACTTCACCTGCATGATTCATGCTTCATGCATTTCATAGCATTAGCATACCCTTAACTTTCATGCTCCAACGCCTCTCTTTGCTTCATATCCCAGACATAGCTTCAAACCCTAGTGAGATTTATTCTTCATTCCCTAGAGAACATCATAGCATCATTCCCATAATATAATTCCAGACTTCAGCATCACAACCTCAAAACAACTCACTTTGCAGCATCATAAACCTTAGTCCTTCATATCTCACCCTTAAAACTCCAAGAAAACCCCTCTTACACCTTTAGAACCCAAAAAGGATCTATTATCACATATTCTTGCAGGGGGGTGTTTTCCATTAGGACTTGGCCATTGGATGACCAAATGCGAAAGAAGGGGTCTTAAAAAACCCACAACTATGTTTCATCCAAATTCGGGTTGTGTTGTGCTAAGGCACACGCATATCGGGACAGCAGAGAATGCCACTTTGAGAATTTTGAAGTGAGTAAGGCGCGAAACCCCCAAGTCCTGAAGTGTGAAGAAGATTTGGGTCATCCAAACCGGAGGGGCATGTGGAAGCAGATTAGTGAATTCGTGATTTTGTGAGTTGAGGTTTTAGCGTGGAGAACGATGCAAATTCGCAAAACGTGAAATCTCGAAATCGCGGTTTCACAAATCGAAGGTTTTATAGGAAGCAACGCCCCGATTCCCCAAAAAACGAAGTCTCTAAAACATTCGGGGACAGATCCCCAGGTCATGGCCCGAGGTAATATAGAAAAGCGGGGCCACAAAGAAGAGTAAGTGTCTGTTTATCGGCTGGTGACTAGGGTTTCCGGAATGCAATCATGTTCGTCGGATCCATAGCAGATCCGACCGTCAATCTAAGAGAGGCCATTTTGCGAGTTCAAGCATCGTGATATTGGGAATCAAGTGGAGTGAAGACTCTCGAAATGTGAAATCCCAAAATTTCATAAGGGATAAGTGTTGGATCATGGCCCAAGGTCGTATGCAGGTAAAGGTGCAGAGTTCACATGAGCTACGCCCAGGACCAAAATGTTGATGTTTCCACAGAAGAGGTCGCCACGTTCTCCAGGTGCCAAATCAACTCGAACTCATTTTGATCTCGATGAAGAAGTAAATGAAAGTGGGGGGAGGTGTTTGAAGCCTCGCCCTACCCCATAAATGAAAAGAATGTAAGAGTTGGCAATGGAGGTGGATCGTCAGCCCGTGGTACCCCTGTGAGATGATTTTCCATAGGGCCCATATTGATCTGAGCTCGCGTATGACAGGAGAATGCAGGTGCAGACTAACAGAAGAAGATGCAGACGTCAATCCTTGAACTCAATGGTTCGAGCACTCCTCTTTTGAGGATGGCGAATTATTTTGATTATATATGTGGAGTTATGGGATTTTGTAAAGTAATTTTTGGTGGAGCAGAGCTCCCAATCTGTAACTTTGTTCCACCAGATCTATTCTTTGGTTATGTAATCGATTTGAGACTTTCATGTTAATAGAAGTCAGCTTCCTTTCTCTTTCATTTTCTATGTAAATTTGTTTAAAACACTCGGGCATGGATGATCCAGTAGAGGATCGTTATATTGTTGTAATGGAGGTTTGATTATAGTGGTATCGTGGTCAGTTTTATTCATTTCCATGTGTATATGTTTCCTTCTCACATTGAATGGCTCAGACATGGAGGATCCAGTCGAGTTGTTACAGTTGTAGGATAATGGAGGTTTGATCATACTGCAGTTATAATTGTGTCCCTTGTAGACATATTTCGGTTTTTGAATTTGAGCTCAAGAATTCTCTTCAGCTTGGGTTTTCTTCTCTGAGATGCTAGAAGGCATGATGCCCAGAGTAGTCTCCTTCACCCTTTCTCCTAATTCTTCCCTCTGCTCTCTCTTTAACTCAATTTACTGACTGAAGTTAATGTGGCCCTCACTTCCCTGTGCATTTCCTGTCCAGTTATGTGTTGAACATATTTCATGTTGTTGAGTTTTGACCATCGACCATCCACATGTAAACCAACATCCACCCCAAACATTGATGGGTACTGGGCTTACCTCCCCTGCAATCAAGAGGTGACTTTCGGTGCTAACATTTATAGCATCATTGGTGGGGATGAAAGTGAAGATATCTTCCCTAGGAGAATGGCAATGAGCTTATGATTATGAAGGTGCGTCGGGTATCAGAACCATTGATGATTGTGATTGCACCTAGAAACTCCACTGAGGCGACTCCATTGTCTCGGCTTTGCTGTTTCAGTGTGACTGCTTCTGGATACACCTGGTATACCCCTGGGAGAAAACAATGATCAGGTCTGGTCTTTGATGGTGAACAAAGACCAGAAACACTCATCTTGCATATCATTCACTTGGCGACTCCATGGTTGAAGTATCGATTGGTGACTCCACTAGTTCGAAATGAAAAAAATCCCCACTCAGAGGTTTTCTCCTTTTAATTTTTTTGATGTTCTTGGTTTTCTTAATGTTTTCCCTACTATGGATGAATGGGGTAATTATTTTCCCATATTTAGAGAACGTAAAGAGAACAACCATGCTCGGCATCTCCATGAGTTTCATGAACTTATGCATTAGTGGGAGATACATCATGAGGATGTTTTAATTAATATGTTCATGTTCTCATTGGACGGGAATGCCTGTGAGTGGTATAAATCCTTTCCCCCTACTAGCATCTCCTCCCTGGAACATTTTAATGCAGCCTTTAATAAGAATTGTCAAAGGTATTATTCCCCTGAGTTAATATGTCATAATTTTTGTGAGGAATGTGAAGGCCATGATCAAGATATGGTTGTGACTAGTGAAGGTTGTGAGGATGAGGTCCATGAGGAAGATGAATATGTGTTGGGCGAAGTAATGAAACTGATAAAATATCTCTCTGCCAAACTAGAAAGGTTGGAATCTGAAGAAAGAACAGAGGATTTTCCAGTCCTTGAGGCAGATGTTCTTGGTGGCTCTACTAAGGATGATAATGAAGATTTCATAGTTGTAGAGGCCTTGCATTCTTCTCCTGAGGTGCATGATGTCCCTAGCTTTGATGATTATTCGGATGAAGAGAAGAAGGGCCCCACATCACAATTTTCTGACCTAGGAGGGATCCAGCCTATATATGACAGATACAAATCAGATTATGAGTTGGATATGCCATATTTCCAAGAGCATACAGCAGATCCCTATCCTCTATTCATTAACAAAAATCATCATGAGAAAATCATCCATCCTGAGCAGAAAATTGAAGAGAAAATATTTCCCATGGGTCTTGTTTATGATGATTATGAATCTGACCCTTGGGAAATCCATAAAGAAGAAAAGGAGCAGCAGAAGGGGCAGTTCATAGCCTGCCCAGAGCCTATAGGTGAGCAGCCACCACCTGAGACTAGTCAGCCTGCATCAGCTTCTCATCCACCTGTGCTTATAAGAGATATTCATCCATGTGTGATCATCTGTGGAGCAGATCGGGTTGTCTGTTACAAATTTTCCAGAGTTTTCCACTCATTCTATGAGCCTACCAGCAAGTACATGGAGTTTCATTTCCTTCATGCCTTGGAGTTGCCTAAATTTTTCTCAACTTCAGCCTTTCGAGGAAAACTAAAGGATGTAACCATTCTATTGTCACGGTTGCATCATCTGTTATCAATCATTGACAGAGTAAAGGAACTTCCAGTCAAGAAGTTACTTGAATGGCTATGGTGGAAATTTGCTTTCACCTAGAACTGTGTAAAAATAAATTAGTTTAGGACTATACATAAATAAGCTCCCTGGAGCATGTGTGTTTATTTTTATTTTTTACTTATCGGCTTGTATTCCTCAGTAGGGTGTTTTGAGCTTGACTCCATAGCCCAACAGAAGGCGACTGGAACTGCAAAAGATATCTTAGAGCCTCGCAGGGAGGACTATATCCCCCATGGAGCCTAATGTTATCACATATTCTTGAAGGGGGGTGTTTTCCCTTAGGATTTGGCCATTGCATGACCAAATGAAAAAGAAGGTGACTTACAAAACCCACAACTGTGTTTCATCAAAGTCGGGGCGCATTGTGCTAAGGTGCACACATATTGAGACAGCGGAGAATGCCACTTCAGGAATTTTGAACTGAGGAAGGGGTGAAACCTTTGAGTCCTGAAGTGCGAAGAAGATCTGGGCCATCCAAACCGGAGGGGCATGTGGCAGCAGATTAGAGAATTTGCGATTTTACGAGTCGAAGTTTTATCATGGAGAACGATGCAAGTTCGCAAAACGCAAAATCCCGAAATCACAGTTTAGCAAATCAAAGGTTTGACAAGAAGCAGTGCCCCGATTCCCCAAAAAGAAAAGTCTTGAAAAAATTCGCGGATAGAACCCCAGGTCATGGCCCGAGGTCATATAGAAAAGTGGGGCCACAAAGAAGAGTAAGCGCTTGTTTATTGACTAGTAACTGGGGTTTCCGGAATGCAATCGTGGTCGTCGAATGCATAGCATATCCGACCGTCAAACTGAGAGAGGCCATTTTGCGAGTTCGAGCATTGAGATATTGGGAATCAAGTGGTGTGAAGACTCCCAAAATGTGAAATCCCAAAATTTCATAGGGGATAAGCATTGGGTCATTTCCCGAGGTCGTATGCAAGTAAATATGCAGAGTTCACGTGAGCTACGCCCAGGGCCAAAATGTCGATGTTGCCATAGAAGAGGTCGCCACATTCTCCAGGTACCAAATAGACTCGGCCTCATTATGATCCCGATGAAGAAGTAAATGAAAGTGGGGGGGATGTGGATGAAGCCTTGCCTCACCCCATAAATGAAAAGAATGGAAGAGATGGTAGTGGAGGCGGACCGTCAGCCTGTGGCACCCCTGTGACTCGATTTTTCTGCAGGGCCCATACTGATCTGAGCTCACGTTTGACAGGAGAATGCAAGTGCACATTGACAGAAGAATATGCAGACGTCGAGCCTTGAATGCAATGGTTCGAGCATGCCTCTACTGAGGATGGTGAATTAATTTGAGTATATATGTGGAGTTCTAGGATTTTGTAAAGTGATTTTTGGTGGAGCAGAGCTCCCAATCTGTAACTTTGTTCCGCCAGAGTTTTTCTCTAGTTATGTAATCAATTTGATACTTTCATGTTAATAGAAGTTATCTTCCTTTCTCTTTCATTTTGTCTGTAAATCTATTTAAAACACTCGGGCATGGATGATCCAGTCGAGGATCATTATACTGTTGTAATGGAGGTTTGATTATAGAGGTATCGTGGTCATTTTTATTCATTTCCTTGTGTATTTGTTTTCTTCTCACATTGAATGGCTCGGACATGGAGGATTTAGTTGAGATGTTGCAATTGTAGGATGATGGAGGTTTGATCATACTGCAGCTATAACTCTGTCCCTTGTAGACATATTTTGGTGTCTGAATTTGAGCTCAATAATGCTCTTGAGCTTGGGTTTTCTTCTCTGAGTTGTTGGAAGGCCTGATGCCCAAAGCAGTCTCCTTCACCCTTTCTCCTAATTCTTCCCTTTGCTCTCGCTTTAACTCAATTTACTTAATGGAGTTAATGTGGCCCTCACTTCCCTGTTCATTTCCTATCCAGTTATGTGTTGAACATCTTTCATGTTGTTGATTTTTGGCCATCGACCATCCAAATTTAAACCAACATCCACCCCAAACACTGATGGGTATTGGGCTTACCTCCCCTGCAATCAGGAAGTGATTCCAGTGCTAACAGGATCCACAACTCCTCTTCCACACCTCAGATCTCTTCTACGCAACTCATACATTATCTTCTTGCTTGAATGATCTTCAAATGTGCACATCTATCTTGTATTATAATGTTTATGTGCTCACTTTTAGGGTTGACCTGAACTTTCTAGTTGGGTTGTTTGATATAAAAAATCATATCTTCTCATTCCTAAGGAGTTAGAGGGAGTGCCATATATGGTTGGAAAGGTATTGGAATAATATTTCCAACGATATAACTTATTCTCCCATTTGAGATTTGTATTTAGAGTAAAACTTCATTCAAATATAGGGTATACAAACTGAGCATCAAAAATCCAAAAAAATATAATTTCCAACAATGCTCATCTTGCAAACTTTATCTTGGACATATATAGTCTCCCCCTATCTTTGACATCAATGACAACAATATTTCAAACAATATCCCCCTTTTTCATTGATGGAAACCCTTAGTCAATTTTGATACTCCCCATGTCTGTATTTTCCTTATGTCTGCAACTTCTCCCCGGTTGGCAAAGGGATACTCCCTCTGTGCTTGTTCTTCCTTTTACTAATGAGATGAGAGGGATATCACTCCCAGATTCTCTCTAAGATATTGAAATGTATCTCTGGAAAGGGGTTTGGTAAAAATATCTGCAACTTTTTCTTTGGTGGTAATGAATTCCAGCTTGACACTCTGCTCGTCTACCTATTTTCTTAGAAAGTGGTAATTGATGGGAGTATGCTTTCTCTTTGTGTTCATAATAGGATTCTTTGAAATGTTGATTGCACTTATGTTTTCATGCATGATTGATATTGGTTGATCATAGTCTACCTTGATATCCTTCATTATCTTCTTCATCCAAAGAACTTGTGTGCAACACGTTGTTGTTGCAATATATTCAACTTTTGTTGTTGATAAAGAGACTGAAGTTTGCTTCTTTCTCAAGCATGATATTAGACAAATTCTTAGAAAGAATGCTCCTCCAATAGTATTTTTCTTGTCATCAATACTTCTTGCCCAATCTTCATATGTATATGCTATTAGAGTGAAGTCCTTACTTCTTGAATACCACAAGTCAAAGTTCAATGTGCCCTTCATATATCTGAATATTCTTTTTACTTGCACATGTGTCTCCTTTGGTGCAGATTGAAATATTAGAACCAATCATATTGCTTGCATGAAGTCTAGCCTTGATATTGTCACATATAGTAGTATTCCAATCATTGACATGTACAGTGTTTGTTTTTCTTCTGGAGATTCATCGTCTTTGCTCAACTTGCATCCTGTGATCATGGGTGTATTGGCAAGTCCATAGTCTTCCATTCCAAATTTATTCAACATTTCCTTGATGTATTTGGTCTAAGAAATGAATAGGCCTTTGTTGGTTTGAGAAATATGCAAAACTAGAAAGAATGAAAATTCTCCAAGTATGGACATCTCAAATTCATTTTGCATTTCTTCTGCAAACTTTTGGATCATTCTATCGACATTACTTCCAAAGATGATATCATCCACATAAGCCATAATGATAAACATATATTTTCATTGTCATTTCTTATGTCAATATTGTTGTCTGTATCTTCTCTTTTGAAACCCTAGTCCTTGTTGTTGTAGGTATTTTTGAAGTCTTGAATACCAAGCTCTAGGATCTTTCTTTAGTCCATAGAATAATTTATTTAGTATGCATACATAATATTAATTTTCTGACAATTCAAATCCTTCTAGTTGCTCAATATATACTTATTCTTCTAGATTTCCATTTAGAAAGGTTGACTTGACATCCATTTGATAGACTTTGAATTTCTTCAAGCAGGAAAATTCCAAAAACATTCTGATAGCTTCTAATCTTGCAACTGGAGAAAAGGCTTCTTCAAATTCAATACCCTCAACTTGAGCATACCCTTTACATACTAATATTACATCTTTTCTTACTACTTGTCCATCTTCATCCATTTTTTTTCTGAAGACCCGTTTGGTACCAATCACATTCTTGTCTTTTGGTTTGGGCACAAGTTCCCATGTCTCATTCTTCTCAATATGATTTAGTTATTATTCCATAGGATTAACCCAATGCTTATCTCCACTAGCTTGTGTAAAATTCTTGGGCTCTATTTTAGATAGCAAAGAAAAGTTCAATCTTCTTCTTGTTTGAACTCATGTATCTATATCACCAAAAATATGACTTTCTGGATTATTCTTTTGGACAATTATAGATGGTGTCTTTGGATATTGGCGTGATTATAGATGGTGTCTTTGTATATTGGTGTTCTATTTATTCCCGTTCTTTATTTTCTTCTTCCTTTTCTTTTTCTTTTTAGATTGTCTCCTCTGGATATTCATTTGCTTGTGAATTTTCCTCTTGAGGTATTGCTTCATCCACTCTTACATCAATATTATCTACAACCTTGTGCAGTCTTTTGTTGTAGCATTTGTAGGCCTTGCTTCCATATTCATAGCCAAGAAAGATACCTTCATCTGTTTTGGAATCAAACTTGCCTAAATTCTTCTCATTTCTCTATATATAGAACTTGTTCCCAAATTACTTTGAATTGTTTGACTATAGTTGGTCTACCTTTCCATAATTCATAAGGTGTCTTGTTGTTGTTCACTTTAGTGCTATATTCAAAATGTATATTGTTGTGATGACTACTTATATCCAAAAGGTGTCTGGTAGTTTGGCTTCATTCAGCATTGTTCTATCCATTTCTTGTATAGTTATGTTCTTCCTTTCTACAACTATATTTTTTGTGGAGTCCTTGATGTCGAAAAATGTCTTTTGATTCCATGACTGTCACAAAATTAATCAAGTTCATAAGAGGTAAACTCACCTCCTCTATCTGATCTTAAGCACTTGATTTTCAAATCAATCTCATTTTCAATTAGGGATTTGAAAGATTTAAACTTCTCAAATGCTTCATATTTTTCTTTAAGAAATATAACCCATGTCATTATTGTGCAATCATCAATAAGCAACATGAAATAACTCTCACCTTTTAAACTTTGTGTTCTTATTGGCCCATAGAGATATCTGTGTATAAGTTCCAATGGATTTGAATACACCTTTGTTTTGAAACTAATCTCGTATGTTTCACGTGCTAACACGGCTTGCAAATAATGTTGGTAGATTTTGAGATCTTTGACATATCTATTACTGCTTGTGTCTTGTTGAGTTTTACTAGATAATGTCAAAGTTTATATGACCCATCCTTATATGTCATAACTAGATTTCATTTACTTGTCCCATATAGCATTTTTTTCCTTTGACTTCATCGAGAACGTATACATTGCTCAGGGTTATGTTTTCTTTTTCCACCGATATTCATGAACCTACTTTCCTTATCTCATATCTTTTAGAATTAAATGTGAGTTTGTAACCTTGATCACACATTTGACTGGAACTTAGAATATTGTGTTTCAACCCTTCAACATACAAGACATTATTCATTTTAGTCTTTTCATCATCAAGACTAACGATACATTTTCCAACTATTCTTGCAGAAGCATTGTCCCCAAAACTAATTTTTCATCATTTTTCTACTTTTAGGGTGAAAATGTTTTTCTAATTCCACGATCAATGTACCATTGGCTTCCTTTGTCTTGATCATACATTGCAACTCCACGTTTTTCCTTCTTTGGTTCTTCTTGCTTCGTTTTCCACACATTTGTGTATTCTTCTCTATGCTTGGTAAGAACATATTCTTCCATATTTTTCTTAGGAGACTTTATTATGTTGCTTCTACAGTCATATGTTATTTTCCCATAGTTATTGCACTTATAACATTCAGTATTGTAATCAAGTAGGGGAGAAAATGAATTGTAGTTTATATCGACAAACCCATGAGAAATTTTGGTTTTGTTGCTCGCATAATCATTCATTGAGGTCTTATAAAAACCTCTATTTATATCTCTCACATGATCACTTATTGCATAAGCTCTACAATCTAGTGCTTTATGACCAAAATTATTGCAATAAAAACGATATGCAAGAAAGATATTTTGGTATCGGGTTGTGAAAGGCCTTTTTGGTGGAACGACTCTTTTTAATTCATTCTTTATGTTCTTGTGAGAAGAATCGGGTTTTTATTGGTCATCATTCCCTTTCATGTTGTTTCTTTCATTGATAATGGAGCCTTTGAGAATATTATCATATGTTTTAGGCTTTTGTTCATTTTCCTTTTATGATGGCTTTGTGACCTTAGTGTTTGCATCTCCCTCAAGGATATTTTATTTTTTGTTGTAGCAAAGACCTATCTCGATGAATGGTGACCTTTGGTAACTGAGAATATTATCTAATATTTCAATACTTTTTCCAAACTTAAAGCTTATACTTAAGTGATTAATTGTTTTCTCTAGTTCCTCTCATAAGGAAACGATTTCAGCCTCTAGCTACTTGTAAATTTATTCTTTCTCTTTTAGTTGGCTTCCCACCACTTCTTCTATCCTTTTTTCCTCTTCTAGTTGATTCTTCGGGATGATAATTGTTTTTTTTCTATTTCATAAAGATCATGATCCTTCTATTCATATTTTTGCAATTTATCTTTCTGTTTTTTATTCTTTCCCCTGAGTCTGTCTACTTCTTCTAAGGCACTAACAAGTTATTCTTCAAGATTCACTTCCCCATCAATGTATTCTTCTTCTTAATCCGATTTTTCTTTCTGATTTTCTTCATTTTTTGTATCAATAGACTTTGTATCCATGGTCATGAAGAGTAATTCTTCTTGACTAACCATGTGTTGTAACGATATTTTCCTTCCAGCGATTAGACTATTTCTTAAGTAACTTGCTCTATTTCCAATTGTTGAACTGATGTATGTACTAAGAGGGGGGGTGAATCATTATAATATACTTTTTAATTTAATTTAGCATTCATTGATAATTCATTAAATTTAAAATAGTAAATTCATGTAAACTAAAATCACGGTACACAGAGTTTAACTTGGAAACCCTTGTGGGAGAAAACCACACAACTTATCTTCATATATTTTTGTAGGCACCAACCTATTGTTACATAGCTTGTAGGAACCAAAATACTAGAGACACCAATCTCATTAGTTGAGAACAAACTCAACAATATGTTGTGTAGGAGCCAACCTACTAGAGACACCAATCTCCTTAGTTGAGCACCAACTCAACAAGATATTTTGTAGGAACCAACCTACTGGAGACACCAATATCCTCAGTCAAGAACCAACTCAGTAAGACCTGTATAGGCACCAACCTTATATATTCTTACATAGATTACTTATAACTTAACTTGCATGCTTCATACTTCACATATTTCATAGCATCATTGTACCCTTAACTTTCATGCTCCAATGCCTCTCTTTGCTTCATACCCCATGCATAGATTCAAACTCTTGTCAGATTTAACCTTCATGCCTTAGTGAATGTCATAAAATCATTCCCACGATATAATTTTAGAATGAGGTATCACAACTTCAAAACAATACATTGTGTAGCATAATAGACCTTAGTCCTTCATAGCGCACTCTTAAAACTCCAAGCAAACTCCTCTTACACCTTTAGACCCCAAAAATGTTGGATAATTTGTGTCATTGATGTCAACATTGTAAAGGGGGATTGTTGGATAGTTTGTGTCATTGATGTCAACATTGTAGGGGAACTAAAAAAGTGTGGTCCACACTTGGATGTAACAAGAGTTTACATCCATGCACAATCATGTTCAAACCTATGACCAGCAAGGAAATCTGATATCCATAACATATCCACATAAATAATCAATGGTAAGGATTAATGAATCGCACAATGGAAATAAATTGATGGAAAGAAGATCTAGAGTGGTGATAAAGCCACGTGGAAATATCATAGTGTGGCGATGTGGCCGAACCAAGATCATTGATCATTATAGATCAATGGAAGGCGTAAACAACAAAGCCACTAATTATAGTGACTCTCTAATCTAATAGAACCATTATCTATAGTAAAAATGCTAATCGGATTAGTGAGGAGGAATCTCAATTGTTGATCACAAAATGGATCAAGATTGATCCATAAAATATTGTGTGGCCCACAACAAGTACCTTGTAAATCACATTAACAAATATTGTACAATGGATATATTATCATCCATCGGGAGAGGAGATCAACAAATCTCGTCAAATTATGGGTGACTAAATAGCACGTGGGTTAATAGAAAGGCACTTGCCTCGCAATTTCAACATGTGTTCCAAAGGAAATACAGGTGTCGGTGCAATGTTTGTTTTGGTCCCTCTGCCTCGAGATTTGAGTCAAGGGTCTAACCCTCCGCAAGAAATATTGTGGTCCCACATGCTTGGTCCTATGCCCATTGGGTTAACTCAAGTAATGAAGAAAAATAAGCCTCGAGGGCTTATAATCTATGCAAATATTTTCAATGACAGAGAATGCTTTCGTCGAAGAACCAATTGGGTCTGCACCCAACGTAAAATAGATCCACGTAAAATTATTTAAAACCATATATATATATAATTGACATTGATGAGAGAGAGAGTGTGTGCAGGTTGAGAGAAAATTAGAAGACTTGAAGAGGATCTAAATTAATGCATTCAGACACACATATACCTGATAAAATAATGGTTACAATGGTGCAATGGCACTCTGGCTTGAAGATTATCCAGATTATTTTCGACACGAAACGAGAGAGGATATATAATAAAGAAATGTACAGATATATATCAGATATCCAATAATATAACATAAATGCATCAGAGATATAAATACAGAGACACGGTAATACACAATTTCTATTAATGAGCGAAATGCACACACTATAAAATTACAGAGTTAATGAACTCGCTAGAATGGTGGCAGCTTATCTCTTAGAAGAGATGTGATGGATATGCTCATTCGCAAGAAGATTATTATTACGATGAGGCTCCAAAGGCCTTTTTAACATAAAGAGAATCCAAAACCCTAAACCCGAAAGATGAAAAGCCAACAGTTTTGTGGACCCTGTTTTGGGTAGTTTGGTGTATCAACTTCCTAGGGGCATAACTTTGGCATACGATCTTTGTTCGGGGTGTACGATAGCAAGTTGGAAAGGTATCGACAAGGAGATTCATTTTGGTAGATTAATTTGTGCCTTTGATTTTCATTGACTTGACCAATCCCAAAAAAACTTCATTTAGGCCCTCAAAATGGCTCCGAAAGTTTAGGAACCGAAAAAATGCTAAAAATAGTAAATTGCCAAAAGATTGTTTTGAGCCAGTTGGAATAAGTGGGTGGCCACCGATATCCACCTAGATAATTCCTCCCTCCTTAGGAAGCAATGGTCTCCATTGCGTTGAGTGCCCGGGGTTGAGGGAAAAGTCTTTGGTGAATATGCATCTTGATGAGTTGTTTTCCTTGTTGGAGAAGTTGCACTGCTTGTTGAAGGTTGCCACAAACCTATGGCTAGACATTTGTAACTAGTTTGGATACATGAGTTGACTATGTGTAGAAGGAATATTTGTGCTTTTCTTCAATATGTTCGATCTTCTTATGTTGCATAGAAGGTGCTTGGACTAAGGTTGCAGTGGTTGCAGTGTTCTTTTGTTCACCTTTTGAACAGATTGTGAAGAAGTTGAATTTTGTAGTATGAGATACTACTTTGTGACACTATTTAGGTGGGCGGTATTTGGAACTACCTCTGGTATCCTGTAGATATGACCCCCTAGAGTAACAATGACACTACGGGGTCGATACTCATAAATAGCATGGCGCTTCCACATATATGGTCGGACCAAAATAACATCACAGACATCTAGTGGGAAAACATCACATAATGCCTCATCTTTGAAGAGTTGGATGTCATATGACAATCAGCACTGTTGGCTGACACATAGATCTCGTCCCTAGCGAAGCCACCCGATGTTGTATGGTTGCGGGTGTGGTGTTGTTGATAATCCCAATTGTTTGACAACCTTTGCTGAGATGAGGTTATTATATATTTCATTATCAACAATGAAATGAAACGGGGTCCCCTTCACCCACATATGTGAATGGAAGAGGTGCTCCCCCTCCTCAAGATATGTTAGTTTTTTTGGTTGAATTGTTGCAGTCGCGACAGTATCAATGGGATCTATGTCGATTGTTAAGCCATAAATAGTGGCTCATTACCCCTTAATTGGGGAATATTACATTAGTAATGTTATTTTATTTATGTCGGCTTGAGTCCATTAGTTGTAATTGTACCTCCTAGTCTCCTATATATACCAAGGAGACATTTTCATTTGGAATCATTTTGTATTTGGACATTTATGTGGGGTATAAGGAGGTTGCCCACTAGAAGAGGCTTATTACCTGAAATTGCCTCTTTTTCAAGGCATTCAGTACTTATTCTGAGGTTTTTCTATGCTATATTGATACTTGGTTCTTAACATATGGTTTCAAAGCTCAAGGTCTTGGGGTTTCGCAGCTACATATGAGACACCTTGGAATTTTCACTATAACTTTGTTTCTACAATGTTTTAGAAGGAAAGGCTTAGAGGATATTTATTAGATGGATCAAGGTACATTGGGTTAAAATTTCATCTCATGAGGCCTTATACTTTCGTAGATACATCCTGTGTAAGATAGGGTTCTGGAATCATCCTGAATTGAGACATTGCAGAATTTTCGCTATAAAAAAAATTATGTAACGTTTCAGACCCTGAAATCCGAAGCGTATTCACAAAAAATAGTAAAGTATCTATGGTAAACATTTCAGCTTCTGTTTCATCTTACATTTTTAGATACACCCTGTGGAAGATAGGGTATCTGACTAGTCTCAAGCAGGTGTTCTAGGTAAAAAGATCATAACTTCTTCCTAGAGTATCCAAATTGAGTGAGACTGGTTGCATTGGATATTGGATAGTACATATTAGTTTGGGTATGATTTTCAGAATTTTTTATCAATTATTTTGTGTAGGGCATGCTAGACAAGTGATATCTCCTGGAAAGGCCAAAAATCAGCAAGTTGTGGGGAAGTTGCCATAAATTCCACTTGCCACATCCAATTTTGATCAGACTTGTGGCATTGCAGAGAAGAAATATCAGAGAACTACAAAAAAGAAAATTCCATACTCAGAAGGGCTGAAATTTTGGATATACAATAAAAGGAAGATTGTCTAGAATAACCACCTCAAAATCAAGGTTTAAAGTGATACTTAGCCAACATGCCACCAAAAAAGGGAACGTCTACACCAAATAAGCCTCCATATAGTCCTACTTGGACTCTTGATGAAGGTGAAGAAATGTGTAAGGATATAAATTATTTACAAAATAATACAGTAACAAAATATGAACTACAAGAGATGAGGGATTCAAGGGAAGCTAAGTTGGGGGCAATAAATACTAAGATGGATGGTTTAAAAGAGGAGATCATGGAAGGATTGAAAATTTTCCTAATAGAGAGGACAACTGAAAGTGAAAATGTATCCCATGAAATTCATGATGATGACACAAGGAAGATGAATCAATAATGGAGAAACTCTAACTTTGGGTTGAAGACCAACCACTTTCCTAAGATCGATATGAGAAAGTTTGATGGAAAGGACCTAATCACATGGATACTTCCGATGGAGTAATTATTTGATCTACATAATGTGCCACATACAAAAAAGGTATGGATTTATTCTTCATATTTAGAAACCAATCAATTTGTGTGGTATCAATGGCTTTGTTCTCACAAATCATTCATCACTTGGACAATTTTCATGGAAGAAATGATAGCACACTATGAGGATACAAGGAGAAATACCTTCTTTAGGCAATTGATAAATCTCAGGCAAAAGGGTTTAGTTACAGAGCACATTGAGAACTTCCAAAGATTGAATATAAAGGTAACAAATATTCTAGATGAGCACTTGATTGATGTATTCATGGTAACTTTAAGGGATAACATTCAACATGAGGTTCATCTTTGCGAACCCAAATCCTTGGAGAATGCATTTAGGGTGGCAAGAAATGTTGAAAGTAAAAATATGGCTATGGCTACTAGAAGGACCGCTCCTAACATCTATCGAAAGAATAATGTTCCTTCTTCTAAAACACCTCAACCTACCAGGTTGACACCTCAACAAATGGAGGAAAGAGAAGCAAAAGGTTTATGATTTAATTGTGACAGCAAGTACAGTAAGGGACATAAGTGTGGTGAGAATAAATTATTCTACATATATTGTGAAGAGGAAGAAGAACAAGAACAAGAACCATCTCAAGATGAAAATGTAGATGTGATTTCTTCTGAAGAGTTGACTCCCACTATATCATGTAATGCATTGGCTGGAATTATCACTCCTCAAACCCTCAAGATTGAAGTATATGTCAAAAAGAAAAAGGTAATAGTCCTAATTGATTCTAGTAGTACTCATAATTTCATTCACTATAAATTAGCCAAATCTCTCAATTGCTTTGTATATCCACCACCAGAGTTTCAAGTAATGATTGCAGATGGAGGAACTATCAATTTCTCAAGAAATTGAAATAATATCAATATTAATATGGGGGAATATGTAATGAATAGTCCAATGATTTCTATACCCATGGGTGATGTTGATGTCGTACTAGGAATCCAATGGTTACAATCATTAGGAACAGTGGCTTTTAATTTTCAAGAACTTTTCATGAAATTTTCATTGGAAGGAAAAGAAATTGAGTTAAGAGGTATCACGGGAAAACTCAGTAAGGTGATAAGATCCAATGGCATGACAAAATTATTGAAGAAGGGGAATCAAGGTGTAATTTCACAACTATGCTCACTAGATGTTCAAACATCTAAGCCATCTATTCCCCTAGATCTCCAATGGATCATTGATAAGCATTCCAAAGTATTTGAAGATATTCCCAAAGGTCTTCCACCCACTCGAAATCATGATCACAATATTCACCTAATTCTTGGGAGTGTTCCTCCTAACATCAGTTCATACATATACCCTTATGCCCAGAAGAGTGAAATTGAGGGCATGGTTGAAGAAATGTCAGAGGCTGGCATTAATAGACCTAGCCAAAGTTCTTACTCTGCACCGGTGGTAATGGTATTCAAGAAATATGTCTCATGGTGTATGTGTCGAGATTATAGAGAGCTCAACAAGAACAATATTAAAGATAAGTTCCTCATTCCCTTCATTGATGAATTGTTATATGAACTACATGGAGCAATCTATTTCATAAAGTTGGATCTTCATTTAGGGTATCATCAGATTAGAATGAAGGAAGAAGATATCCCAAAAACAACATTATGAACTCATGAAGGCCATTATGAATTTTTGGTCATGCCTTTTGGCCTTACAAATGCACCTTCCACATTCCAAGGGTTGATGAATTCCATTTTCAAGCCCTTCCTTCGAAAATTTGTGTTAGTATTTTTTGATGATATACTAATCTATAACAAGTCTTGGGAGGATCATGTGCGACATGTTGACAAGGTGCTACAACTACTAAAGAAGAAACAACTATATGCCAAACCATCCAAATGTTTCTTTGGGGTGAAGGAGGTAGAGTATTTGGGTCATATTGTATCTCATGAAGGTGTCAAGGTAGACCCTAACAGGATTAAGGCCATGATGGATTGGTCGATTCCCAAAACATTGAAGAATCTTAGAGGATTTTTGGGTTTGACAGGTTACTACCGCAATTTTTTTCGGCACTATGGAAGAATAGAAACACCTTTAACGACACTAACTAATAAAGATGAATTTTCATGGACTCCAGAGGCAACTAAAGCTTTTGAAAAACTTAAAGAGGTGATGTGAAAAGATCATGTCTTCACCACTCCAGACTTCACAAAAACCTTTATTGTGGAATGTGATGCCTCAAGAAATGGAATTGGTGTTGTCCTAATGCAAGAAGGAAGGCCCATGGCTTTTGAAGGTCGGCCACTCAAGGGAAAGGACTTACACAAACCCATTTGTGAGAAGGAAATTATGGCAATGCTACATGCATTGAAGAAATGGCATCCTTACCTAATAGGTAGGCACTTCAAGGTCAAAATAGATCATGATAGTCTTAAATACTTTTTGGAACAAAGACTATCTTTAGAAGAACAACAAAAATGGGTGACCAAGATATTGGGTTATGATTTTCAAATCATCTATAAAAAGGGGAAGCAAAATGTTGTGGTAGATGCATTCTCAAGAAAGGATGAAGATGTTGAGGCCTTTCTCTATGCTATCTCAATCATCCAACCCGATTGGATAATAGAATCAAGGGATGAATGGAAGAATGACGAAAAAGTGTGGACTCTCATTCAAAGGTTGCAGCATGATTCTAGTGCATCAGATACATTTACAAGTAAAAATGATTCACTATGGTACAAAGATCACTTATATTTATGTAATAACTCCCAACTCAAACAAAATTTACTATTGGAATTGCACACCTCTCCAGTAGGAGGGCACTCGGTATTTTTGAAAACCTACCATAGGGTCAAGAAGGAATTTTTTTGGGATGGCCTTAAAACTGATGTTCAAATGTTTGTCTCAGAATGTTTGGTTTGCCAAAAAAATAAGGTGGAAACAATTAAGACCCCAGGTCTTTTACAACCATTAGCCATCCCAAGTCAGCATTGGGAGGAGGTTTCCATGGATTTCATAATAGGGTTACCAAAGTCTGAAGGAAAGAGTTTCATCATGGTGATTGTTGATATACTCACCA
>ML840684.1:25116-41607 GCA_009831015.1 Picea engelmannii | reverse complement strand
AATAATTATCAAGATTTGAGAATTAGAAAAATCAACATTGTGATCACAACATCTAGAGAACTAAAGAAGATCATAATCAAATATAGGTTCCCATTGTCAAATATGGATGTTCTGATGGATATTTTGAGTGGTGCTAGATATGCCACAAAGATTGATGTGAAAAATGGTTATTACCATATTTGGATTAACGAGGGTGACAAACATAAGAGTCCATTCAAAAGAAAGGATGAATCATATAAGTGGTTATTTATGTCATTGCATTGACCAGTGTGTCCAACACATTCATACCAATGATGACATAGTTATTGCAACTATGCATTGGTAAGAGAATATCACAATATTTCGAACCTCTAACACTAGTGTTTGAAGTAATAAAAAATGACCATTTACACTTTAACTTGAAGAATTTTGAATTATTTAAGGAAGAGTTGGTGTATGTTGTGTTTTTTATGTCCAAAGACAAGTTTTGCATAGAACCAAAGAAGGTGAAAATAATTTTGAATTAGGTGACACCTCACATGAAACTAATTCAAACTCAAAAGTATTGCATTTTAAACGTATTAGAAACACGATGGATTGTGCCTTGCATTTTAAACATCTTTGAAACAGGATGGATCATGTGGATTTTCAATTTCATTTTTTCTTAAGCACACAATACGACTGATTTGGTTACTGTGGACTTTCAACGTAATATTTATAGGCATACACCCTATTAGGTTCCTACTCTAACCCCCTTAAGTAGATAGGTTGCAATGTATTGAGGCCATCTTTATTAAATAAGGTCCATGTAGTAGATATAGTGTGAAAGAAACAATTGTAAGAAGGGTTACTAGAAGGTTTTGCATACTAAAACATTCCTAAGAGGTTAGATAGAAACTATATAAAGAAGTAGAAGCAATGTAATGAGATGCCTTGTGAAGCATATTGTAATTGGATCTCTACTTATCTAGAGGTGTGCCCCTCAAAGAGGAAAGTGAATATTGTTATTGTGGTATTATGGTTCTTCTACAATTACCTATTGTTGTTATAATTTTTCATTTCAGCTCTAAATCATGGTATACTGTGTTATTTATACTCTAAATCTTCTATTTTTATAATTAAGAACGTGACAAGTGGTATCAAAGCAATTTCCTGAGCCAAGATTTTTAGAAAAAAAAATTTTAGTTAAGAGATGTATTCCAACATATATGAATAGCATAGTGATCTGTCATTCAGTGGGTAAATCTGTGGTAGGGGAAGAATACATGCATAAAATACAAGTATTTTCACCTAGTTCTCTAGGGAATGAAATTTAAATTTGACTAGGGATTGAATCTATGTCTAGGGTATGAATCAAAGAGAGGTGTTGAAGCATGAAATTTAAGGGTACGATGATCCTATGAAATACATGAAGTATGAAGAATACAGGTGAAGTAAAAATTACTATGTGTATGAAGATCGTAGGTTGGTGCCAATACAGGTCTTACCGAGTTGGTGCTCAGCTGAGGAGTTTGGTGTCTCCATTAGGTTGGTGCCTACACAATATATTTATGAGAACGTTGGTGTCTCTAGTAGGTTGGTTCCTACAAGATTTGTAACAGTAGGTTGGTGCCTACATACATTTATAAAGATAAGTTTTTGTGGTTTTCTCCCACAAGGGTTTCCATGTTAAACTCTTTGTACTGTGATTTGAGTTTACAACATTTATTGTTTTAAAGTTAATGAATGATTGATGAATTCTCATTTAAAGTAAAAAGTATCTTATATTGATTCATCTCCCTCTTAGTTTAATCATAATTTCAACAATTGGTATCATAGTGGGTTTTTTTATCTCCTCAAATGACAGTCAAATTTGTTAATTTTAGGTGATAAGAGGTCATTGAAAAATACTTTTCTAAATTTTTTAAGGTTCATTTTTGAGAGCCTTATGTCTGTAATAAAGTTTGAAAAACATTAGATTTCATTTTTTCTTCAAAAAAATCAAAACTTAGGTTTCGGTGGCTAAGAAATTTTCCAAAAGGGATTCTAAGCCATAGAAAACCTAGCTTTCGGCAGCTTAAACGCGAAATTTGGGGCTCTCCTAGCCACTGAAAGCACAAAAATTATGTGTTTTTACTGGGTTGAGCCATCATTTTCAAATGATGATTTTGAGCAATTGGAAGATCATTTTGAGAAACGGTTGGAGGTTTTTGTGCATAACATGTCAAATACCAATAACCTCTCTCAATTTTAATATAGGTGTCATAGATTGGGAGAATCAAATTCATGTCTGAGCTCTAATTTTCAGATCTCAGAATTTACCTGTTTGACACATGTTTTTGAAATGAAGATCACGAGCAAATAAAAACGAATCTCAAATAACTGAGAGAGTTTTTTTCTCACAACAAACCGATCTACAAAAACCTCTCTCATTTTTCCAAACTCTATTTTTATTTGAGAGATATGGGTGAATATTTGATAGGAATATTTTCGGAATTTTTGGTGGCTTAGGCGAACATTTCAACTATTCATTAGCCACCAAAAGCACAGACATGGAAGAGAGGTCACATTTTTGCCCAGATCTAACTTTTTCTCAGCCAAACATCTCGAGAATGGTTTCTTAAGATGCATGATAATTAAATACACCAGATTTAAGGTTTTTTCTTGATGTATGAGGTGTTTTAGATGTTGGCAAAATGGAAATAACCACCTATTTTTTGGGCATAGAAAACAGTTTTTGGCTAAAAATGGCAAATTCGACCCATTTGGTTTTCTATGGATATTCAAAAGCCTTGGAAGGTTTTCTACACTTGGAAAATATTTTGAAGGAGATAAAGATCATAAAAGATAAGGAGTTGACCTAGTTTTTAGAATCTCTTCCTATTCTTTTGTGACCGTTTTTGACTAACTATTTTAAGTAAATTTGATCCTACTTTTCAGGATCTAGATTTCTCATGTAAAGGATATAAATCCATAGACTATTGATGTAACAAAGGGGGGGGGGAATTCAGTCCTTGAGGCTGAAGGTTCGATTTTGGATTCATTATGTTGCTACTGCAATAGAGACTTATTCTTAAATATATTCAAGGCTATAAGCTTCTTTCATTGATGTGATCAGATCTCTTCTTTCCTATCTGTCTATACTTATGAGTGAATGTTATTCTCTGTCTATGCTTATATGATCCTTAGGTGACTTTCATCTCACTATTTGATTGCTAAGCAAAGAATCATAAGTAGTTATCCTAGTTTCTGGACCCATCATACTTATTATTTTATATATGTGTGATTTGGTTAGGTGATTAGCTTATGTTCTATTTGATAAACAACTTGTCTGATTTCATCTCTTGAGAGCCTTATACTGTTTGAATATCACTAGACAGTCTTCAATAAATGGTCCAGTTAGTAGATATTCATCTTGATCCAACCCCATACCCATCATTGAGTTAATCATTGAGAGAATTAGTTAAGTTACTAGGCATCTTCGAGCTCAACCTAGAAGAGTTCCCTGGAGTGATAACAGGTTCCTTTAGAAATATTCTAACTGTTGGAAGGTAGATCTCATGAGCACACATGGCTAGTCAAGAAGGTTTCTCCACAAACATCGATCCATTGTTTGAACGAACAAAATATGCATTGTGGAGTATAATAATGGCTCTTAGTTTTGATATTTGGAAATCAATCACGGCTAGGTATACAACCCCAAAAACTCCACCAATAGACAATGTCGGGAAGAATTCTATTGAATATAATGCAAAATCCATGAATGTTATCTTGTGTGGTCTATCTGAATCAGAACTTGTCAAGGTGATGCATTGTGGATTGGAAAAATATATTTAGGACAAACTCCAAAACATCTATGAAGGTGATGATGAGGTGAAGAAGGAAAAGCTCCAAACTCATAGAAGATAGTTTGAGAGTTTGAAAAGGAAAGGCGAAGAAAATGTTGTAGCTTATTTATTTCGAGTGGATGAAATTGTTAACATGATCATAGGACTTGGAGAGAAGGTTGAGGAACCAGTGATTTTGCAAAAGGTGCTAAGGTCTCTCCCCTTAATATTTTATGCCAGAGGTCATTGACATTGAATAAATGAAGGATCTGGAGAAAATGACGATGGATGAGCTGCATGGGATTCTCACTGCATATGAAATGATGGTAGAAAAAAAAATCCAACACATAAGAAAACAAATTTCAAAGAATCAAAGAAGACACAAGGACACAAATTATGTGATTTTTCTAGCCATGAATCAAATATAGAAGAATCACAATTTGTGAGAAAGCTAAAAAGAGAATCTGGCAGATACATAGGTAAGCTACCCTTCAAATGTTTTAATTGTGGTAGAGTAGGCAATTTTTCTGCTAAATTTACATATGCAAAAAGAGAAGACAATGATGATGAGGGAAGTAATGATAAAGAATAACATAACAATAAAATCAAACTTATAGACACAAAAGAGGAAAATATACTAAGAAGAAGAGTTTTTACTCTAGAGAGGACAGTATCTCGTTTGAATAAAGTGATGGATATGTTTATGATATTGACAAATAAGAATTCCTCTTCATAGCCATGCATACAAAATCTAATGATAAAGAAAATGAAGACAATCAAAAAGAAAAACCAGATTAAGAAGAAGAAGATATTGATGGGGAAGTAAATCTTGAAGTAGAACTCGTTAATGCCTTAGAAGAAATAGACAGGCTCATGGGAAAGAATAAAAAGAAAAAAGAGCAATTGAAAATATATTAAAAGAAGGATCATGATATTGATGAAACAAAAAAAATATTTATCATCCTGAAGACTCAACTAGAAGAGGAAAAAAGGATAGAAGAAGTGGTGAGAATCTAGCTGAAATAAAAGGAAGAAAATTGTGAGAAGCTATAAGTTGAAATAGTTTCCTTAAGAAATGAACTAGAGAAAACAATTGATCAATTGAATAGAAGTTTGAATTTTGGAAAGAGTACTAAAATATTAGATAATATTCTTGGTTTCCAAACGTCACCATTCATCAATACAAGTCTTGGCTACGAAGAAAAACAAAAGACCCCCGAGGGAGATGCAAGCACTAAGGTCACAAAGCCATAAGAAAAGGAAAATGAAGAAAATCCTAAAAGCTATGCCAATATTTTCAAAGGCTCCATCAACAATGAAGTCAGCATCAAGAAAGGAAATGATGACTAGCATAAATTTGATTCTTCTCACAAGAATGAGTTCAGAAGAGTCGTTCCACCAAGGAGACTTTTCACAACCCGGTACCAAAATCTCTTTCTTGGCTATTGTTTTTTTGCAATAATTTTGTTCATAAAGCAACATATTTTAGAGCTTATGCAAGAAGTGATCATGTGAGGGATAGAAATAGAGGTTCTTATAAAACCTCAAAGAATGATTATGTGAGTAGAAAAACCATAAGTTATCATGGGTTAGTTGATAGAAACTCCACTTTATTTTCTCCCCTACTTGATTACAATATCGAATGTTATAAGTGAAATAACTATGGGCACATAGCACGTGACCATAGAAGAAACATGGTAAATTCTCCTAAACAAAACAAGGAAGAAGATGTTCTTACCAAGAATAGAGAAGAATACACAATGGTGTGGAAAAAAAAGCAAGAAGAACCAAAGAAGGAAGAATGTGGACTTGCAATGTATGCTCAAGACAAAGGAAGCCAATGATACATTGATAGTGGATGTTCAAAACATATGACAGGGAATCAAAACAAATTTCTCTCCCTAAAGGAAGAAAAAGGAGGCAACTTTACCTTAGGGGATAATGTTTCTGCAAGGATAGTTGGAAAAGGTATTGGTAGTCTTGATAATGGAAATACTAAAACACATAATGTTTTGTATGTTGAAGGGTTAAAACAGGATATTCTAAGTGTCATTCAAATGTGTGATAAAGGTTACAACCTTACATTTCATTATAAAGAATGTGAGGTAAGGAAAGTAGTTTCAGGAAGATTAGTGGAAAATGAAAACAAAACCTTGAGCAATGTATACATTTTCAATGAATTCAAAGGAGAAAAATATTGTATGGGACAAGTGGTGGAAAGTTGGTTATGACATAGAAGGATGGGTCATATAAAATTTGACAATCTATTAAAACTTAGCAAGACACAAGCAATAAGAGATATGCCAAGGATCTCAAAACCTATGGAAAATATTTGCAAGCCATGCCAGCATGGGAAACACACGAGAGTTAGTTTCAAAATAAAGGAGTACTCAACATCAAAGCCATTGAAGCTTGTACACAGAGACCTCTACGACCAACAAAACACAAACTTTAAAAGGTGAGAGTTATTTTAGGCTACTTATTGATGATTACACAAGAATGACATGGGTTACATTTGTTAAATAAAAATATGAAGCATTTGAGAAGTTTAAGGCTTTCAAAGCCCTAGTTGAAAATGAGACTGATTTAAAAATCAAGTGCTTAAGATTAGACAGAGGAGTCAAGTTTACATCTTATTAATTTGATGAATTCTATGAGAATCATGGAATCAAGAGACATTTTTCAGTAGCAAGGAATCCACATCAAAATGGAGTTGTAGAAAGAAAGAACATAATTGTACAAGAAATCGCCAGAACAATGCTGAATGAATCCAAACTACCAAACACCTTTTGGAGAGAAGTAGTCAACACAACAGTCTACATTTTGAATAGAGAACAAATTAGAGTGAACAACAACAAGACACCTTATGAATTATTGAAAGGTAGACCAACTACAATCAAATAATTCAAAGTATTTGGAAGCAAGTGTTGTATAAAGATAAATGAAGATAATGTTGATATTATGGTAGCTACAGGAGGCATTAACCTCCACATGTAACCTTTGACGAGACTAGAATATTTTGGGAAGCAAGAGAAACCCTAAATCTTTGGATAATAACCCTAGAAGACAAGTCGACCTAATAGAATAAATTAATATTGAGTTATTTTCCCCCAGGAAGAGAAGTCAGACCAGTCAGTTAAGATGGAGCAGTATAAATAAAGGGAGTTAGATCTCATTTGTCACTCACTCACTCATGACTGCATAAGGATAAGAAGTGTGCATGAGTGAAGGAGAACTAGAACTACTGCAATAGTGACTTTGCCTTGGGTTATTGGTTTGGAATTTCTGCTTGGTCTTTGGTTATCCTTGCTTGGTGTGCTAGCCTTGGTTGGATATTGATCTGCTACTAGAATTATTCTGTCTATCAAGGTTAAGGTGCTCGAGGGTGGCCTTTGTGCCTATGGTTGGGTGACAATATTGTTATATTGTCTATGGTGAAACGAGCACACCCATTTTTATAACAGGTTATGGGCCCAAACCTCCTTCAGTCAGTCTAACCAATGGAAGGAAGCTAAGACATAATATTATCAATCTCATTAAGGAACTGTCGCTAGGGTTTCTAGCAGGTGCAGTTACTGAAGCATTGTCGCCAGGGTTACTAGTAGGTGCAGCTGCAAACCCTAAAACCTCTTGCCCAACAACTTATGATGGAACACTTTACTCAAGTAGAGGATATTCTAGTGTTCCTTAGTCCAGTGCACCTATTGACACTTTCATAAGGCAAAAACGTCAAGGTTGAAATTTTGGGTCAAAGTCAACACTTGACCAATCAAAGTCAAAGTTTGACTAGCTATTAGTCAACAAAAATCATGAATGAAAAGGTAGATCATATACACTATTCAACTCGTACAAGAACTCTTGAAGATGACATGTGGATAATTGACAATGGAGCTTCTAGGCATATGATAGGAAACCAGGTCAAACTCTCCAATCTCACAAAGTAGAACTTGGAGACAAGAACACCTATCCAATTAAAGGAATTGGTCAAGCCTCCATCAAATTGGAAGCAGGTAACAATGTTCATTTGAGTAATGTCTTATATGTATCTGGTTTAGAAAAGAATCTTGTATCTATATATTTCCTAGAATACAAAGGAAATAGAATAACCTTTGTAGATGGTGAAGTACTATCTTGGTCTAGGGACTCCGACATAGAGAATGCTAGAGTTATTGGAACTCGTGAAAGAAGATTATACAAACTACCAAAACATAATGATGAAGATCTTGTACATGATGAAGTCAATCCCAGTGAACTTTGGCATAGAAGGTATGCTCATCTTAACTATCAAGCATTACCTTTCCTCAAGAAAATGGTTGAAGGAATAACATAACTACAATCTACACATGAAGGAATTTGCGGAGGATCTGCACTTGGTAAAAATGTCAAGAAGCCATTCTCAAGTAGCAATAATAGATCTAAGGAAATCCTAGATCTAATACATTCAGATGTTTGTGGTCCAATGCTAGTCAAATCTCTAGGAGGTTCTCTTTATTACGCAACCTTCATAGATGATTACTCAAGAAAGACTTGGTTATATCTCTTGAAGACAAAGGATGAAGTTTTCAACAAGTTTCAAGAATTCAAAGCAAAATATTAAACCTCACAAGCAATAAAATCAAGACTTTGAGAAAAGATAATGGACGAGAATACACATCCAAGGAATTCATTGCCTTTTGCAAATCAACAAGGATTAGGAGGGAGCTAACTATTCCTCATAATCCTCAAAAAAATGGTGTAGTAGAAAGGGAGAATAGATACATTGAAGAAAATGTGAAGGAACTAATGAATGATCAAGGTTTATCCATATATTTATGGGAAGAAGTAGCCATGACAACAATATATGTTCAGAACAGAAGTCCCCACCTCATATTGAAGGATATGACTCCAGAAGAATCCTTCTTAGGAAATAAACCTAATGTGGAATACTTAAGAATCTGTGGGTGCCCTGTTTACATTCATATCCCCAAGGATAAAAGGAAGAAACTAGAACGCTTAGGAAAGAAGGGCATATTTGTTGGATATAGTGAATCCTCCAAATCCTACATAATCTATATTCCAGAACAACGTAAGATTGAATTCAACAAAGACATAACCTTCAATGATAATATGGCTTTCAAGAAATCTATAGAAGAATCGATGGAAGAAGAATATGAAGAGCCTAGAGAAGAAAGTACATGTCTTCCAGAAAGTCAGAATGAAGAACCAAAACAAATTGATCTTTCGATGCAACCATGCGAACCTATTGAGTCGGTCATTGTACCAAAAAATATAAAATGTCCATCTTGGCTTGAAGCTACTCTACAAGAAGCATAAATACTCAAATCTCCAAGTGGCACTTTCATAGAAAGCAAGAAGCCCAAAATATTCTCTAGCTATGCAACATTTATGACAAAACTTATAAATGAAGAACCCATCACATTTGAAGAAGCAGTTCAAAAGAAATAGTGGAAATAAGCCATTATAGAAGAATACCAGTCCATCATGAAAAATGATGTGTGGGAAATCGTGCCTAGACCCAAGGAAAAATCAATGGTAACTTCAAAATGGGTCTATAATATCAAACACGCAGTAGACAGAAGCATGGAAAAATACAAGGAAAGGTTTGTAACGAGAGGGTTCTCCCAGAAGGAGGAAGAAGATTATGATGCAACCTTTGCTCTTGTTTCCAGATATACTTCTATTAGAGCCATTATATCACTTGTTGCTTCCATGGGATGGATTCTACATCAGATGGCTGTAAAGACAACTTTTCTCAATGGAGCAATTGAAGAAGAAGTGTACATTGAACAAACTCAAGGCTTTGAGGTACATCCCAAAGACACTCATGTTCACAGATTAAAGAAAACCTTGTATGGACTCAAGCAAGCTCCAAGAGCTTGGTATGCCAGAATTGACAGTTACTTAATAAGACTTGGTTTCTCTAAGAGTCATGGAGATCCAAATCTCTACCACAAGGTTGTGAACAATGCACCTGTGATTCTACCATTTTATGTCAATGATTTATTCTTGATAGGTGAAGAATCTCTCATCAACCAGTGTAAGAATGAATTATCTTCTTAGTTTGATATGAAAGATCTTTGTCTCATGCACTATTACTTGGGACTAAAAGTATGGGAGAAGCATGGTGAAATTTTCCTTGGAAAAGGAAAGTATGCAGTGAAGATTATTTAGAAATTTGGAATGATGGATTGAAAATCCATGGCCACTCCTATGACCACAGATATAAGAAAAATAAGAGACTCATATTCTGATCCAATAGACCCGTCCCCATATCAACAATTGATTGGGTCATTAATATATCTAGTGAATACTCAACTAGATATTTGCTTTGCTGTAAACACTTTAAGCCAGTTCCAGGTGGAACCCAGACATGAGCACTGGATAGCTACAAAGCATGTTCTAGTAAATATTTGTGAGATGATAAACTATGTTTTAAGATACACCTAATCCAATGATAAACAACTTCATGGATTCATAGATTCAGATTGGGCAGGGAATGCAGAAGACAAAAGGAGTACTTCAAGGATGTGTTTCAGTTTGGGCTATGTTATGATATCATGGGCCAACAAGAAACATAAGTCTGACACACTCAACAGTGAGACATGTACCGAAGCAGTATGGATGAGGAAGATGATTTCTGGATTATTTGATCAGGTACCAGATTCAACCATAATATACTGTGACAATCAAAGTTGTATGAGGCTATCAGAACAACCAATTTTTCATGACCAGTCGAAACATATTGAGATCAAATACTACTTTATTCGTGATAAAGTCTAGGAAGGAGAAGTGAAATTCCAGTATATCTCCAGAGATGAGCAAGTAGTAGATATTTTGACAAATCCTTTGTCTCGAATAAAGTTTTCATACTTAAGGGACAAGATGGGGCTTGTGGAGATAAATCCCTTAGATGAAAGGGAAGAGATGGCTCCCCAGGTTGGGAGGGAGCGTTGATATGTTATTGATTCTTGGGAAATCATTTTCCATTTTGGAAAATGGTCCAGGTTGGGCAGTTCCTTTCCATTTCGGAAAGTGGTTCGAGATTTCTGACAAACGAGCATTTTCTAGTTCGAAAAATGGTCCATATCTGACAGTCATTTTCGTAATGAAAATGGTTCAATAGATTGTTGATGTACCATAGAAAACAATTCCCCTTGTGGCTAGTGTGGGGGAATGGTCCAAGATAGTCATTCTTATTGGTAGTCACCTTGAGTAGTGGTCAAGTAGAATGCAATCATTCTTTCGAAATTCATAATTGTGAGCAGTTTCGAAGAATGGTCTATTTTGGAGGTTGGTGCAGGATAGTAATTTCCATTAGGAAATGGTTCGGGCAGTCATTCCCTAGGGAAGACTCATTCTCTCCAGGTTGCACTGTGATTAGTGCTGGAGGAATGGCCCATTTAGGTGAATGGTCCAGGTTCATCAATCAGGGACAAACATTCTCTAGGGCAGAGTCATTCTCTCTAGGTTGCACTATTATTAGTGCTGGAGGAATGTCCCGGTTAGGTGAATGGTCCACGCTAAAAAATTAGGGACAATTATTCTTCTATGCTTGGGAAGAATAGTCCATATAGCCCATGGATGATGTTTTACTTTCTGAGGGTAGATGCTCTTCCAGATATCACATATGTGAGTGGAAGAATGGCCTAGATGACTCAGTTTGTATCATGATATTGTTATGCAAGTTGATATTAGATGATATGATTGTTGTGGAGACTATATGTCTCTAGACATTAGTTGTATGCTACTGTGGTGGATGTGCTCCACTAGTTGTGACTATGTGTCACTAGTTAGTAGCCATGTGCTACTAGGTGTGGTTGCATGCCACTGGATAATAGTTGTGTACTACTATGGATAGACATAGTTGTGTTCTATTGGATGGAATTATTCTGATTTCCATGGAGAATATCTAGTTGGATAAGTGCTGATGGTGCTCGTGATTTTATCATGAGATAGCCTGTGTGGCTATGATGATGCTACTAGTTGAATGGTCTGTTTGTGCTCAAGACCATTTCCTTTAATACCTCCCTAGCTAGGAGGGAGTGTTGATATTGTGGTAGTTGCGGGAGGTATTAACCTCCACATGTAACTTTTGACAAGACTAGAATATTCTAGGAAGCAAGAGAAACCCTAAAGCTTTGGATAATAACCCTAGAAGATAAGTCGGCCTAATAAAATAAATTAATATTGAGTTATTGTTGTTAGAATATAGAAGATTGTGCTCATTTTACCATTGACGATACCCTCATCACCCAACCACAGGCTGAAGCCACCCTCCGAGCACCTTGACCTTGACAGAGAAGAGAATCCTGGTAGCAATCCAACCCAAGCTGATCAGATAATCCCACCCAGAGGGTAACACACACCTTCCCATAAACTTGTGCACAAGCTACAACTGCACCTGCACAGATCCAGTTCACTCTGCAACTGCTGAGATGAGATTAATGAGAACTGGTGCCCTGTATTTATAGTATTCTGGGCAGATTAACTGGGGCCGAATTCTCCTTCTGGGTATTAATAAATTCATATTAAATATATTTCTGCAGCCGACAACCTGTCTAGGGTTTTCTTCATTTCTTTGCTTCCTTCCGGAGTATTCTAATCTCGTCATAGGTCACAATAGAGGTTCATACCTCCCGAAGCTACCATAATATTAACACTCCCTCCTAGCTAGGGAGGTACGGTCTTGAGCACAACAGACCATTCAACTGGTAGCAACATGAACACCGTCATTATTATCCAACTGAATAATCTCCTATGACAACTGGTACAATATCAATTGATAGAACACACCTGTGTCTATTCAGGTAGTACGCAACTACTCAAACCGTGACACATAGTCACAAACAATGGAACAAATCCACCACAGTAGTATATCTCTTCTGTCTGGAGACAAGTAGTCTTCGGGCCAATCTTTCACTCACATCTGTGAGTTCTGAAAGAATATCTGCCTCACGAACAATGGAACATATCCACCATAGTATTTTACATCTACTGCCATATATTCTTCATAACAAACATATGATAGAAACTTGCATATAAAAAATGTTATGATAAAAACTGAATCATCTAGGCCAATATTTCACTCACGTCTGTGAGATATGAAAGAATATATGCCCTCAGTATAGAACATCAGTAATGGGCTATCTTTCACATTCTTCTCAAACAAGGAAGAAGGATTATTTCTGATTTCTGAGCTTGGACCATTCCTCACCCTGGGCCATTCTTTCTACACTAGTCAAAGTGCACCTTGGACAGAATGTATAAACCCTAAGGAATGTTTGGACCATTCCCCACCTTGGGCCATTCCTCCTACACTAATCAAAGTGCACCTTGGAGAGAATGTATAAACCCTAACAAATGACTGTCTTGGACCATTCCCCACCCTGGGCCATTCATCCTACACTAATCAAAATGCGCCCTAGAGAGAATGTACAACCCTAAGGAATGTTTGTCCCTGATTGCTGAGCCTGGACCATTCCCCACCCTGGGCCATTCCTCCTACACTAATCAAAGTGCGCCCTGGATAGAATGTACAACCCTAAGGAATGTCTGTCTGGACCATTTCCTCCATTAAACACAAGAGGAAAAGACTGTCCTACATCAACCTCGAAAAAAGACCATTCCTCATGTTAACCACAATGAGAAATCGTTGTCCGGTGAGGCGGGCCAGTCTTCTTGAGTAACCCTCAAGAAGAGAGACTCCCCTAGACCACTCCCCATGTTAACCACAATGGGAAGTCGTTGTCTATGATACATCAGCAATCAGACTACCTCCCATGTTAACCACAATGGGAAGTCACTGTCCGTCAGAAATCTCAATCCACTTTCCGAACATGAAAGAATCTGTCCAATTTGGACTATTTTTCAATTACAAAGATAAATAATATTTCCAGTGCTCCCTCCTAACTAGAGAGTTATTTAAATCACAAAAAATATAAATGTTTTTCAAGAATATTTTTCATACCTTCTCCTAGCTTGGAGAATCTTCCCTTTCAGCTAAGGGAGTTATTTCCACGATCCCCATCTTCTCTCAGAAATATGCAAACTTGATTCTGGATAGAGGTTTTGTCAGGATGTCTACTGTCTACTCATCAATGGGGATATACTCGATCTTTACCTCTCCTTCCTAGACTTTATCTCTAATAAAGTAGTATGTGATATCAATGTGCTTCGACCTTTCATGAAACATTGGATGTTATGATAATCTTATATGACTTTGATTATCACAATATATTATGGTCGATTCTGGAGTCTGATCAAATAAATCGGAGATTAACTTCCTTAGCCATACTGCTTCTATGCACGCTTCACAAGCTGCCATATACTCTGCTTCCATTGTACTGAGTGCGACATACTTCTATTTCCTGCTGCCCCAAGATATCATAGCAAAGCCCAAGATGAAACACATACCTGAAGTACTCTTTCTATCTTCTGCACTTCCTGCCCAATCAGAGTCTGTGAATCCATGAAGTTGGATATCACTGGATGCGGTATATCTCAAGCCATAGTTTATTGTTCCACGAATTATCTTAGGACATGCTTTGCAGCTATCCAATGCTCTTGTCTAGGTTCCACCTGGAACTGACTTAATGTATTTACAGCAAAGCAAATATCTAGTCGAGTATTTACCAAATACATTAATGATCCAATTAGTTGTCGATATAGAGATGGATCTACTGGATCAGAATATGGAGCTTTCACTTTTCTTATATCCGCATTCATAGGAGTGTCCATGGACTTACAGTCCATCATTCCAAACTTATAAAGGATCTTTATTGCGTACTTTCCTTGTCCAAGGAATACTTCACCACGCTTCTGCCATACTTCTAGTCCCAAGTAATAATGCATGAGACCTAGATATTTCATATCAAATTCAGAGGCTAATTCCTTCTTGCACTGGATAATTAGAGATTCTTCACCTGTTATGAATAGATCATCAACATATAATAGTAGAATCACATGTGCGTTATCCACGACTTTGTAATAAAGGTTTGGATCTGCATGACCCTTGGAGAAACCAATTCATGTTAGATAGCTGTCCATTCTGGCGTACCAAGCCCTTGGAGCTTGTTTGAGTCCATATAGAGCTTTCTTCAATCTGCAAATGTGAGTGTCTCTGGAATGTACCTCGAATCCTTGAGGTTGTTCAATATTCACTTCTTCTTCAATAGCTCCATTGAGGAAGGCTGTCTTTACATCCATCTGGTGTAGATTCCATCCCATGGAAGCGACAAGGGATATGATAGCTCTAATAGAGGTATACCTTGCCACCGGAGAAAAGGTTTCATCATAATCTTCTCCCTCCTTCTGGGAGAACCCTATGGCCACGAATCTTGCCTTATATTTATCCACGCTTCCGTCTGCTGCATGTTTAATCTTGTATACCCATTTTGAGGTTACCACTTATTTTTCTTTAGGTTTGGGTACAATTTCCCATACTTCATTTTTCATAATGGATTGATGTTCTTCCGCTATAGCTTCTTTCCATTGTCCCTTTTGGACTGCCTCTTCAAATGTAGTAGGTTCTTCATCTAGAAGTTTCGTCATGTATGCTGCATAACTTGAGAATCTTTTCGGTCTTTTACTCTTTCTGGATGTTCCTTCTAGAACCTTGATTCTTTCCGCGTCTTGTAATGTAGCTTCAAACCAAGCTGGTCGCTTCTTGGTTTTTGGTATGATATCTAAATCAATGTTCTCACCTGGTTCCATAGGATAATCAGGTTGATCCTTTTCATTATTTTTGTTTTCTGTGTTTTCGTCATTTGGTTCTTCAAGTTCCTCTTCTTCTATAATTTCTACGATGGATTTCCTAAAGGCCATCTTTTCATTGAACGTTACGTCTCTGCTAACTTCTATCTTGTGTTGCTCTGGAATATATATTCTATAGGCTTTGGATGAATCACTATATCCCACGAATATCCCCTTCTTTCCTGAGGGTTCTAGTTTATTCCTTTTATCTTTGGGAATATGAGAGTAAACTGGACATCCAAATATTCTTAGATTTTCTACGTTAGGTTTATTACCTGAGAATGCTTCTTCTGGTGTCATGTCCTTCAATATGCGATGAGGGCTTCTGTTCTGTACATATATTTCCGTCATTGCTGCTTCTCCTCATAGAAACATGGATAGACCTTGATCGTTCAATAGGGATTTTACTGTTTCTTCGATAGATCTGTTCTTTCTTTCTGCTACACCATTTTGTTGAGGATTGTGAGGAACAATCAGCTCCCTCCTAATCCTTGCCGATTTTCATAATGCAACAAACTCCTTCGAGGTGTATTCTCCTCCATTATCTGTTCTTAATGTCTTGATCTTCTTGTTCGTAAGGTTTTCTATTTCTGCCTTGAATTCTTGGAACTTGCTGAATACTTCGTCTTTTGATTTAAGTAGGTACAACCACGTCTTTCTTGAATAGTCATCTATGAAGATTACATAGTAGAGAGATCCTCCTAGAGATCTGACTAGCATTGGACCGCAAACATCTGAGTGTATTAGATCTAGGATTTCCTTGGATCTGTTGTTGTTGCTTGGGAATGGTTTCTTGATATTCTTCCCAAGGACACATCCTTTGCAAATTCCTTCATGTGTGGATTTCAATTCTGGTATTCCTTCAACCATTTTTTTGAGGAAAGGTAATGCTTGATAATTGATATGAGCGTACCTTCTATGCCAAAGCTCATTAGGGTTGACTTCGTCATGTACT
>ML840684.1:0-13994 GCA_009831015.1 Picea engelmannii | reverse complement strand
GGGGTTTTGCTGTACAAACCCTTGTGAGCAACTCAGTGGTGAAATATCCACTCACCTTGTTCCGCAGCTTGGTATCGGGGATGAAAGACTCCTCCACACCATTCTAGTCTCAGCCCATCTCCATCTAGCGCTTCATAAGGTAGCAAGTCGTACTGTTCTTGTGTTTCTAGCAAGGGCGCACCATCATCTGGAGGGAGGTTCGATCCAGCTTATCCTGAGGGCCTAGGGCCATTCCGACAGTTGGGTTTTGTTTGCAGTGGTAGGACCATCAGTTTGAGGGATTTTCTGGAGGGTTATCATCATTCTACATTTGTCTGTAGATTGGGATGTCTTGGAGCCATAGGGGACGTCCTGTAATTCAATAAAACTTAGATCTAGGGAGATATGCTTGAGATCTGAGTCTGAAACTTCTCCCACGGGATTCTCATAGCCCGATCTATATTCTTGGATAGTTTCAGAGCATTTGGAGGCCTCCTTCATCAGGGTCTAACCAGCTAGGGTTTCAGTCATCCAGTGGGGAACCCCATTCAGTGGGAAATTCAGATCTACGGGGTTTGAGAGTGGATTTGGGAATTTGGACATCTGGGTTGTCCTTACAGTTGCCCGATCTATCATTTGGCATATTTCCCGGGATGATTGGACACTTTTGGTAGCAGGGAAGAATTATTGAGGGCTTCAACATTCTAGCAGGATGTGGCACTTTCCAGCTTGGAGGTTGAGCATTAGTACGGCTCAAATCTGCTTGATTCAGTCTTCATTGTATATCCAGCCTTTGGAGGCTTATTTTGTATTGTCGAGAGCATTTTGTAGTAGCTCATATCTATTGCTTGTACGACCATCTGAGGTTTATGCCAGATCGGCCATCTATTGTATTGATCTTACATTGCTCATAATAAAAAGGTCAGATCTTTGCTTGTGCTTCTACATCTTGAATATATTGTGATCTCCATGTGTTGATGAATCTTGTATGCACTTAATAACTCAATAAATTAGTAGTAGTTAGTGATTCCAAGAAAGAATTTGGCTTGGGATCATTACACCCTCGCCATTCTCGCGTTCTCTCACCATTATCGTGATGGTTGCCACTTTGGAAGTCGACCATACTCTCCACTTTTGCGCACACACATCCATGCACTGAGCCTTTGCCTCCATCGTTTACCTCTTCATCATTCACACACCTATGGAACGAGAAGGAACTTGAGCTATCCCATAATTTTATTGTGAAGTACAACACACATGTACTTTTCTTGAGCCCGTACCATTCCTCAATGATTTTTCGATGCTGCCAACGCAGTTCCTTGACTGAGCGTGACTTGCTGCCATCATCTGATCTATACCAAGCTTTGTTTTTTCCATCACCCTCACTTGAATTGACTTAGGAGATGGACTGAAGAAGTAGGCTATCAGGCCTGTGGGTTTGAAGAGGCAAGTTGTCAGGCCCATGGAGTGAAGACGCAGGTTGTCAGGCCTATAAGCAACTCTCTCCATGTGAGAGAGGTTGTTGGAGAAGTGATTTTCCCCGAGGGAGCCCAATGACAGCTATAGTGCTTTGAGAATTCCTGTCTGACCTGTTGTTGAAGCCCTAGAAGGGAAGTGGGGTAGCCGAAGGACTATTGAGAAGAGAAGGGGCACACTTCCTGGGGTGGAATAGGCATGTGGGGAATGAGAGGTTATAGGTTGTTAGTGTGAGTTGGCTCTTGGGAGAAAATCCTTCCTGTTGATCTTTGCGACTTTCCTGTTGTCCTTGACAAGCCTAGGAATCCCTTTCCTGGTGGAGTTTAGTCCCAGCTCGAGGGTGACCTAATGCTGAGCGTGATGAGTAGCATGGTCTATGGCTGGGAGGTTCGTGGAAGGTCTGCACACAGTTGGTGTACTTCAATTAAAATATAAGTACCCATTTCTCTGTTCATTTACATGTTGTGTATTTGTACATGCTATATTGATGGGTATTGCCTGTATATGTTGTTATACTTATGGGTTCTGCCTGTGATTACTGCATGTATGTTTTTACTGTTATTTCTACATTAGTATGTGTATTAGAAGAATATGTTGTCTATTTATGTTTATATTTATAGGCAGATGATAATTTTTATTTCTACCAGATAGCATGCCCCGTCCTAGGTGGTCGGAGGTGCTACAAAATGGTATCAGAGCAGAAAAACAAATATACAGTTGTTTAGGTAGCGTTACCTGACAGAGGTTGGTGGTCGAGGACGTTACAAAGACAGAGGGTGGTGCAGATGAGCATAATGTTGATCTTGTGGGAAAGAGAAAAGAGAAGAAGAAGGACATGAGCAAAGTGAAATGCTTTGCATGTCATAATATTGGCCACTAAGCTAGTCAATTTCCGAACAAGAAGAAGAAGAAGGAGCCAGAGGTATCGACATTCGTTGAGGTTGTTGAATTCATTGAGAAATTCGAGAAGGAATTCTCTCTGATGAATTTCCCTTTAGGTAGTGGTTTTCCAGTGTTCGGGGACATTGAATCATGGTTTTTGGAGAGTGGTGAATCTCGACATATGATGGGAATGATGTCAGTGTTCCTTGGCATTTTAGAGATAGACTCAAACTGCTATGTGGATAATGGAGTTGGCTCAAGGATTGTAGTAAAGGGGGTTGAAAGTGCGATATTATAGCTAGATTCAAGAGGATTTCTCGAAGTGGCCAATGTGTTGTTTATTCCAAGAGATGACAATAAATTTTCTCTCAATGCCAACTTTGGAGATTGATGGATTTGGAGTTGCATTCTTCTATGGATGGGTGTTTCTATATCCAGAGGGATCTACTATGGACACAATAGTATTTCTTGGTATTAGGTATGATAGGTTATACAAGTTGTTGGGATGGCCTGTGGTTGGATCCATTGGATTCTTGGATTCATAGTCTATGTTAGTGTAGGAGAGTGAGTTTATACCGAGGACTTGGACCTCTTCTAGTAATTTTAGAGGACTCAATAGGTATGAGATGACACAAACAGATGCTCAGGAGAGTGAGGAGACTCCCATGAGCATATCTTGGATGGATAGGTCTCTAGATCAGAGTTCGACACTGGCAGCAGCAGTGGCTTCTAGTTTAGAGGGAGCAGAGCCTTCTAGCTCAAAGGGAGAAGCTACAACAATAGATGAGATGATGGAGTTGGAGACAGATTATGGTGGAGGTACCAGAAGTACCTCCCTTACTAAGAGGGACTGTTAGATTTTGTAGCTCGGAGGTACTTCTGCATTGGCGACACCCAACATGTAAAAGAGACCAAGAAAATCTCTCTCTCTAGTGACTTTATAAAGTGTTTTTATAAAGCGACTTTATAAAGTGATTTTATAAAGTCAAGTTGAGCCTTTTAATATTTAATGGGTAAAAGTGACTTTATGAAGTGTGGGTCACTTAAGTGATTTAAGTGAACTCAACGAACAATTAAGTCATGACCATTGATCTTAAGAGGGCAAGATCTAATGTTGGATTTATATCTCTTTAGAAGATCAAGGGTTAGGGAAATTACTCATTAATGAGTGAATAAAGGAAGCATTTGAAAGAGGGGGGGTGCATGTTTTGAGGAGAGTTTGGAGAAAAATCCATATCCCAGTCCTTCTGACTAATTTCCTCCTCTGTTACTAAAACAAGGGAGTCTTCCCAGGAGGTCTCATATCTCTTCGAAGCCTATGAAGCTTCTATCTAGTCTCCTCAACTCATGGCACATGTTTTCCAGTCCTGAAAGACGTCTCTCTCTCCCATCTAAATATGAGGAGGAATAATTTATGATTGAAAGTCTTTAAGCCATTGAATCTCTCTGAGATCAGGTTCACTATGAGTCTCCATGCTCCCTCTGAAGCTTGATTCCCTCTGAGTCTATATAATCTTCAGAGCCATTTGCTCCCTCTATTTGAAGTATCCTTTGAATGGTCCTGGGGAGGCTGCTCCTCCCTACTGGATCGTTTGGGATGAATCCCTCTGAATTCTAGCTCCTTCTGAGTTCGTACTTGGTGGGGATGCTTACCTCACCACTGGTGGAGCAATATACTCCTCGTGATATGGCTCGTCAATGATATATATCTTTTCATCCTACAAAGTGTCCCGGGACCATGTTGGTCTCTTCCTAGTTACTGCAACAATTTTGGGTAGGCCCTTCTATCTCTACTAACTCTTCCTGATGATATGAAGAGTGATCAACTAAACTAGAGGGATTTGTTCGGTCATATTTAGAGCTTTCTACTCCTTACAATCAATATCCATATGTGATACTTTATATCTCGCAAAAGTACCCTTCTTCATCCTCTTTTTCTTCGGTACATGGATGTATGTGGTCATGTATACAACTTCTTATCTGGATAGTCTACTCCATGTCTCAAACTAGAGACCATCTAATATGTTTCCTCCTGCAAGCGTCACTATAGATTCCTTCAGAGTTATCACATGTGACATGCCCAGAACAAGACCAACAATGAGGGAAAACAATAAACAAGAATAATACTCTTATAATAATAAAAACAATAATGAGAACAATCGTCATAGTAGCTACCACTTGTGATCTGCCTAGAACAAGAAACAAGAACAAAAAGTATAATAGCATTTTCATAAGAACATATCTATGATAACAAAAAAAATAAAATTCATGGTAATCGTCATAGCATTACCAAGGTGACCTACCTAGAAGAAAAACAAGAAATATCTCCTAGAGGAGATGTTATTTATGTTATCGCACAATCTGTACTTTCCTAAATCCCAAAGAAAGTAGATACAAGATTGGCGTAATAGGGGTTGACCTATCATTGTCACCTTAATAGGAAACCCCTTTCTATTTAGGAGTATATCAATGTACCCCAGGGGAGACGTCCCCAGTGACCTAAGGGTTTGAGAAGGATAAGGCCAAAGTATAAGAAAGTTCCTCCCCTCTCACATGTCACTCAATTTAAAAGGGTTCTTTTATGTCTTATAGAGATGAAGCAAATAAATAATATTGTGTACATGCCCAAAACAAGACAACAAAATAGAAAAAAAGGGCACTTTCCAAGTACCAAAATGATATTAATTCTTCATAAGACAATGAACTCTTAAAAAATATACTAGCTGATATAAAATTGCAGCAGTACAACAATTTAAAACAGCAATGACAAATTTGTAAAAGCCACAATAATTATGCTTCAAAATGCTTGAGAAAATACTAGAAAAGGTAATTTTAACTAGGCAAATTGATATTAGATAATCACAAGCAAATTTAGCAATGTCTAGCTAGCAATATATGTCACTTTTGAGGTCAATTTACTGTTGTTAGATGGCTGTAGCAATATTTTTCAACAACAACAAGTTGGTTAGTGAATTAGGCTAATCTAAGGTTAGTAAAAGTTAGTGGATGTTCCAAAGAAGATAGTTTGAAAGTAGTTTGATCAATCAATCACCAATAGTGAATATACTAGTGCCTTTTAGTGTAATGGAGTCAATGGTAGCAACAACAACTCTTAGAGGGAAACAACAATAATAATACTTAGTCAAAGGAGATGGAGAAGATGAGAGAGGTGTTGGTAACCCGAGGCCTCAAACATCCAAGTCCTAGAGATAATTGCTAGAAAGTAAGGAAGCTTAGGCCCTAGCGATTTCTCTTTTCCTTAGACAATTTGAAATAAAATATGCAATAGGAAATAAAGTAGGGTTACTAGAGTGCTAAAATGGTAGGGATCTAGTATCTACTTCTAGATAAGGTGCTCTTTGAGAAATTTAAACAAGTGGTAGAGAAAAAGATAATAACTTATGTCTTTCTCCTAGGGTTTCAAGCAAGCAATTTCATAATATTTAATATGAAACAAGTAAAATTCACCATAAGCATTCATTCACAATAAAGAAATGCATATTTTCTACTTACTTCACCAAGAATAATCAAGCTCAAACCCTAGTTGAAGATTTCCCACCATGAAAATAGTCAAGATACACCAAAAAGGCCTCTCCAAGAAGTTGTGCACCAATTAATTTCAGCCAATAACCCTTAAAGAGGGCTGAATTTCAGACCACACACTTGTGTGATGAGAGATGATGATAAAAATGAGAGTTTTTCTCTCTTATTTATACAATATCAATGACCTTTAATTACAATTAGGTCATAAAAAGGTTGTCATGGCCAAATTACATTTAAAATCCAATTTTTACATAAATAACATTAATCAAACCCTAATTTCATCTTCAAGGGTGACATCATGCCCTTCTAGGGTGACGTTATGCCCCTAAGGTGGAATGCTAAGCCTCAAGTGCAAGACATTTTACCTCCAAAGGCCCTGAATGTTGCCACACGTACCAATTAGCACACAACTGCCCATCATAAGTGAAAACCCTAACTCTGGTTGACGTCAAGGTTAAAATGATGACCTCATGTGCTCTCAAGGGTCAACGTCTAGGTGAAAAGGAAAAACCCCCTTGGGTATAGGTCTGTCGGAGTGTCCCTGGTGCAACGTCCTTCTTTTTTCCTGGTGCAAGATTCTAGTTTCTCTCCCCCCTTGACGGGGTTGCAACATCCATATGTTGGGCTTTCAGCCCCATGGAGGTCCGACCTGATCATTCCCCCATATGTTCTTGTCCACTCGGAAAAGTCTTGTAACAACAAAAAGTATGCTCTCCAGGGGCTCATAAGTCATAGGGATCACAATCACATCTAATAATCAAATTACCCAAACATGTGCATCAAACCCCCCTTTACCCAGAAAAATGTTCAAAGATGTTACACAGTTTAACAAGTCAGGTTTGGAGAAGGTCTTAGGATGTCCTATTGGGCTAATTTTCCTTAAGTTTGGGGTGTTTCTCAAGTGAGAACCAATCTAGGTCATGTAAGTGTGTGTGAAGTGGAATAGGGGAAATGTTTGGGCAGAGGGTGCAGTGCTAACAGGGAAATGTAGGTATTTCCTGTGGGTGCCTCTGTAGAGGGAGAGATGCACCTTATCATAGATGCCATTATTTCCCATCCCATTTAATGCCTTTTATTCTTAGCTTATTTCTTTTGGTATTTTTTCTTTTCAAGGGAAATGGAAAAGGTAGGGGAAACTGTCCTAGCATGGTGACAACGTTACCCACAAGCGTTTCATGAAAATGAGAAGGTTGGCTCGTGATGAGACCCCCTTTCTCTTGGCTATGCAACCAAGATCCACTACCCTGGTTTGGTGACCAGATAGATGGTAGTGTCATACCGCTATATGCCCATGGACCTAATAGGCTGACTCATGATGAGACCTCCCATCCACCAACTAGTACCTTGAGTTTTGATTTATTTTATGGATCCCCTTTTCTTACTGAGAAGCCTTTTATTTCTTTCTCAGGAATCCCTGGGTGAAGCATCTCAAAGGTTTTATTTTGTATTTTAACTCTTTCCAACTACTTTTACCCCCTTCTTCCCATAAGGCAAGGTACAACCCTTCCTATCGTGGAAAACCCAATGCTTGAACCAAGGTGGGGGAAGATGAGAGGAATAATGATGGAAAGTGGTAAGTATGGAGGGAATGGAATATGAAATTTCATAGACCCACCCAATGGAAACCCATCCTAAAGGGGAATCAACTTACTAGGAATGTCACCCTCCCAGGTATGAACAAGTTAAAGAGCATAATTTCCAAGCAAACATTATGAAATGAAGGAGAATTCAATGCAACATATTCAAGTGCTTCAAAAATCAAAGTGGCACATACCATGATACCCAGACTCATTACCTCATGGAACAAGAATTACTGCTACTTCAGGACTAGGCTGGTGGGATGGACATTGTTGTTGTTGATAGGTGGGATGCACTGAAGAAAAGATGGGCCCTCCAGAGCCATGCTCAAGTCATATGGCTCTCGACACTCCATGTCTAGGACCTGTGGGCCTCGAGACATGATCTCCTTATTTATCCCTAGGATAGGGGATAACAAGTTCATCTTGCAAACAAGTACAATAAGCATTTATATCAATAGTAATCACATGCTACCAAGTAATCATTGTATCTAGCAGTAATAAAACCTTTCAAACATTGTTGTCACAACTATAGTGTTTACTTGTAATGTAGCAATTATCAAACTTGATATGTGCAAATTGGAAACTTATCATTTAATCAATCAAACTTGGAACCTCAAGTCTTATCTTCAAGAATGAGTGTTGTTGCTTTTCTTCCGAGTCTCCTCACTCAAGATGAAAAGTATTCTCTCCAACCTGTCCCTTGTACTAAGATAATATGCTTTATTGACATAAATCTGAGTTAGGGAATATAATGCAAGTAAACTCAAAAATCTCAACCTTAATCAATCTAATACTTTGACTAGAGTTAACTTATAAATTTAACTTTGACTAGAGGTTAGTATGATAATCATAACTTCAATAGATCAAAATACAACTAGATGTTCATAATATCAAAATAATTCCATAACCGCTAGAGGCATATCAAAACAATCAAACCTGGAGTGTGTTGTTCCTCTAAATGTGTTGGATCTGAGATCCCTCTGGATCTACAATTTTTCTTGGACAAAAGATCCCTTCTCCTGAAAACACCCTCAAGATAGTGATACAGTTTAAACATATACAAGTACATACCTCTAGAAAGAGCGACAAACAACGGAAAGTAATGACGAATCCTAAAACTTCAAAGTGCTCCAACTTTCAATCTGAAGGTAGTTGTGGATGCACTAGGGTAGGGCGTACGAGGACAACTAAAATTTAGGCCCAACACTTCAAAGAAACTTTCACTGCAGCTGGTACTGCAACTGGTGATACAACTAACACTGCAAATGGTGTTATAACTGGCACTGCAACTGGTGCGAAGAAACTGGCACTACCACTGGAACTGGTACTGTAGACCTAGGGTTTTATGAGGAAACCCTAATTTTTCAATTTCATAATTTTGGAGATATGATCTGGGGGAAAGATGTGCCCTACTTAAGCAACCTTCTTAGTGGGTTCAATAAGTGCTCAATGAGCTTGACAATTTGGGAAAATGAGGATATTCCTTCCAACAATTAGACTGTTATGAATGAAACTAGCTCTAATACCATGTTAAAATTTTGGTACGCTCGTTTAACCATAAACAATGTCACCTCATTGTCACCCAACCATAGGCATTCACTATTTCACCCCTGAGCACACTAACCTTTTCTTAGATAGAATGATTCTGGAAAGTCCACACTAGAACCAATAGATAAACCCTAACCAGAAACACCATTGCTTCAACAACAAAATAATACCAAGAGAACGTACCTATAATAATAGAAGTGTACCTTTACCAAGAGAAGCACACAAGAGAGATACCAGAAATATTGAGATTACACCACGACAACTATTGCACCACCCACTCCAGAATTGCACCTCCTTCTACTTGAATTTTAGTTGTTGCAGTTGTTTCTCTTCAAACTTACATCCTCCTTCTGTTGAGTGAGAGTATGTGGAAATGAGGAGGGCCTATCCTCTATTTATACTAGTCTTCCAAGGTGTATTTTCATGTGGGTCCGACCTTACTTTCTGGAGCCTTTTAATACTTTATTATTATTCTCTTTGGGTTGACTTCTCTTCTAGAGTTTTCACACATCTGTTTAATGGTTCTATTACTTCCAGAATATTCTATTCTAAGTACAAAGGTTGCACTTGGAGGTTAATACCTCCCGCAACTACCAAAACATCAACATAATCTGGGGCATGAGGTTTACTAGGGTTTGAATCTATGTTTGGGTTATGAAGCAAAGAGAGGAACTGGAGCATGAAATTTAAGGGTATGATGATGCTACGAAATTCATGAAGTATGAAGCATGCAGGTGAAGTCAGAAGTAATCTATATATGAAGATCTTAGGTTGGTGCTTATACTAATCTTACTAAGTTGGTGCTTAGTTGAGGAGATTGATGTCTCTAGTAGGTTAGTGCCTACACAATATCTTACTGAGTTGGTGCTCAACCGAGGAGATTGGTGTCTCCAATAGGTTGGTGCCTACAAGATTTGTAACAATAGGTTGGTTCTTATAGACATTTATAAAGATAGTTTTTTTTGTTTTTCTCTGGCAAGGGTTTCCATGTTAAACTTTGTGTACTACGATTTGAGTTTACATGCATTTATTGTTTTAAAGTTAATGAATGACTAATTAATGTTCATTTAAAGTAAAAAGTGTATTATAATAATTCACCCCCCCCCTCTCAGTATAAGCATAAGTTCAACGCCTTGTAACCCCTATTGGTACCCATTCAAATAGTACCGCAATAAACAATCCTTGTATATGGAATTTCACTTCCACATACCCTCAAGTATATAGGAATTCCCCTAAGTTAGCAAAATCCATATTTGGATAAACTGATCGACCATCTTGTTCCTATAGTGCACCAAGAATAACATTCAAGAAGATTGCTCTCTAGTACCTGGTTAATTGGGTAGTAAATCTAAGGGTATGGTGGACCTCCTTAGTTGGTGCACTGAGGGATTGGGATGAGTACTACTTTTGAACCCTACATGTGTACCAAAGAGTTATAACACCCTATGCTTTGTCACTAGTCTGAAAAATTCCTACATAAATTGTGGTATTGAGAATTTGGGAATTCTATTAGCACATTAATGTTTTGGCGGGAGTAAAACTCTGGCAGAAGTAGCAAAAGTTTACAAAAAAAAATTCCTCCCCACACCCTTATTTGAGACCTATCTCATTAGAATTTGTTATGTTCCAAATGCTTAAGATATCATAATAAAAAAAAAGTACACACCATGTACACCAATGTGAACATGAAGCACAACTATGATATAGATAAGAGAGATGAGTTACATAAAAACTCCTTAAAGAATATGAGAACCTCCTCCAAATACCCAAATACATTCATACATCACAATCCACATATCTTCCATAATGACTACATGATATCTATACATACTTATTCACACATTGCACATGTGGCCCCTTTATTATTAGATCAAACCTATTACATATACATTTACACATTACATGTACATTAACCGCATATATCCCCCCCCCCCCTCGGGGTCATATCATATGCATTTAAACCCATATCTTCCCCCCTTGGGGTCATATCATAGTAGCCTCCTTCAAAAAGTTGTCCTCGTAGTTTTGCAGTTAAAAGCTTTACATGTGATGAAACCAAGTATTATGATTTTCTTATGTTCCTACTTTCTTCATTCCATTGATGATGATCCATCCATACAAAATCAATTATTTTTTGTCTTAATACTTGACGGTTGGTTGTTGCATAATTTTCTTTCTTTTGATTCCATGTATTGTTGTTGTAGCTTCTCCAATTTGTAGTAGTTGTTGGTCTCTAATAATATCTTGTTGAAGAGTGGTTTTGTGATGCCCTATTCCATGAATATATATGAGTATTCCATCTTCTTACTTGATAATGTCGATATCGATCTTTTTGTCTTCCTTAAAATATTTTTTGGTAATGAGGGTTTCAATATCATATTTGGCGATTTTCCTTCAATTTGTAGACCCATTTCATCTATCTTCTTTTCAGAGACAATGGCATCCTCTATCCTCTTTGCTTTGTCTTTGATTACTCTATTTGTGGAGATAATATCATCATATTTGACATGTACATCCTCTAGATGGACTTCAACTTCTTCAAGTATATTTTGGTGACCTTCTTAAATCTTATATTCTTTCTCCTTTTGGAGTTGCAATGTGACACATGTTGGAATATTCACCAAAATTGAGAGGGGGTGAATCGGTATTGGACACTTTTTACCAATTTTAATCACAACATGTAAACATTAACTTATCGATAATTCCATTCAACAATGCATAACATCAAACATAATACACAAGAGATTTTTATGTGGAAATCAAAATGGGAGAAAACCATAGAACACTTCTAATATATATCTTGAAGATTACATCCACAGGAAGCACCAACTTCGAAGATTTACCAGCATTAACTAGAAGGAGGCACCAACCTGAAAGAAGCTTCAACTCCCTGATTTACTAGCACCAACTAAAAGGAGGCACCAACCCCCTAGATTTATGAGCATCAACTCAAAGGAAGCTATAACTCCATATCTTCTCTAGCACCAACTAGAAGGAGGCACCAAACCCATGGATTTATGAGCACCAACTCAAAAGAAACTACAAATCCTATGCTAGAACCAACTTATTGACTGAAGACACCATTCTTCTCGTTCACCACCCAACCACCCTTGTTTTAAAAATATTCTCACAATATGGTCTGGTCCAATATTAGCTCCAGGTCCTCAACCAATATGCTTTGAATCCCTCACACAAATATGCACCAAACACTGACTTCAAGCTGCTCACAAATCATTGTCTTTGAATATACGTTCTACCCTCAAGAATCCTCAACAAGAATACACCTTTGATCAGACCAGACTTTTCAAGGTGAATCCCTTGCCCTGATAGTTGCAAAATATAGATTCCCTCACCCTAGATCTCTTCATGTGATACATGTCTTGCCTTTGTTGGGTCATACTTTTAACATCTTTGTTCGGTCACATTTCTTTTCAAAACAAAGCAAAACGATCCTTCAATAACTAGCTACAATTACCCTAGAGATCTTGCCCAACAAATTTGAAACTACTATGAAATCTGGTAATAGATATGAAAAAAATTTCACCAAAGGACATACCTAAAGCATAATTGAAAGATCACTTGAATACCCATGAAATTTGCACAAGAATAGACTCCAACTTTGACCCATATATGCCTGAGACTTCACTGGAATTTGTGCCAAGAACAGACCTGAAATTCGGCCTTAGAACAGACCTAAAAACATATCTTAACTACTCTCTAAATCTTCCTCAAAACATACATTAATCTTGCAATAAACATCCCTTTACTTGCCTTAGATCTGGCCTCAGATTGGCCCTTAATTTACCTCAGATTTGGACTCAGAACATGCCTAAAATTCTCCTCAAATTTGGCCTAAGAACAAGCCTAAACTTCACAAATATACCCCAAAAATTTACCTCATATTAGCTTCAAAAAGGCCTTAGATCTGCCTCAGAAACTTGGCCTTGCTGCCTCAGAAAACTCACCCTTATCACCTCATATTTCTAACCCTTGTTCGCCCTTATCGCCTCAAATTCTCACCCTTGCTGCCTCAGAGAATTTTCTTGATTGGAGGTCTAGAATGAGGACTCTAGTGCCTTATTTATACTCAACTTAACCCACCTTTTAGGGTCGACTTCAACTTTTCGTTACAAGTAATATTCACATTTAATTCCAAATGGGGTCGACTTGTTTAATCAATATCCCTTTACTTAATTTTACCATTAGGGTCGACTTTACATATTTAATTCAAATTGATTTTTAATAAATATTCTATCCTTAATATTCATTTTAATGTTCATTACAAGGGGCTGACTTGTACTAGCCTTATTAATGATATTAATTTCAATGACATATTCAAGAGGGCACATCTCCTAAACCATGAGGGACCACGTGGCATGCCACCTATCATTGGAAATGGCTTGATGAGAGCTATCAATCCATAGAGGTTTTGCATGCATTTGAAATGTCCTTCATACCCTTTTTCTTCAATCAACTGTGGGGCTTCTTCACCATTCATTTGGGATCCCTTTCCTTTCTTCTGGGGATTCTTTTCCATCGGTATTTCCTATCATTGTAATCCAATAACGTATATTAAAAGCATTCATTTCAAAGCTTCTTCAAGGCTCTTCAAGTAGCCATATATTCATTACTAATAGGGTCTTCAAGGAGATGAATTTCCCTTCTCTTCTTCGTTGCTTCCAAGGATGTGTTCTTCATGTTGATTACCAATGACTGACTTTGACATCAATGACAACACCATTCAACAATATCCCCCTTTTTCATTGATGGAAACACTCATACTCTGCAAGTCTGCCATCAAATCATTTTGAATATTCCTTCCCAAAACAATTCATATTGTCTAAAAGATAGTTCTCTAATTTGTAATAGTTTTTGCTTAGGCTCCCCCTTCAACATTCACGTTATTGGGAGTCTCCAAGCCATATTTCTTAGAAAAATGTATGAAACTGCTCTGCAGCTGGATCATCATTATGAATTCTGACATCT
>ML840683.1:11463-53070 GCA_009831015.1 Picea engelmannii | reverse complement strand
GAATGAGGCAAAGAAAAAATACTCCACATATGATAAAGAATTTTATGCCATCATACAGGCATTGAAAAAATGGAGACACTATTTGATTCCAAGGGAATTCATTTTATATAGTGATAATCATGCATTGCAGTATGTAACTCAGCGTGAGAAATTAAATCAGAGGCATGTTAAATGGGTAGAATACATGTAAAATTTTACATTTGTTATCAAACATATTTCAGGTACTGCTAACAAAGTGGCTGATGCTTTGAGCAGGAAATGCTTGCTGTTGTAGGAGTTCAAAGTCAAGACTTTAGGCTTTGATGATCTCAGGGAGATGTACGCAGGTGATGCAGATTTTGCAGAGGCATATGGAGAAGCTGAGAACCCAGTTCTCAGAGACAGAAGTCAATGGATAGATTACATGATCCAAGATGGATTGTTGTTCAGAGGAAATCAATTGTGTATTCCAAATTTCTCCATGAGGGAGAACTTGTTGAAAGAAAAGCACAACGGAGGCTTAGCAGGGCACTTTGGACATGACAAAACATTCGCAAAGCTGAGCGAGTCATACTTTTGGCCAGGGATGCGGTCAGAAGTTAAAAGGTTTGTTGACAGATGTAGAATTTGCCAACATTCTAAGGGAAGAAAGAAGAATGCAGGTCTTTATCATCCATTTCCCATACCATAAAGGCCATGGGAGGCGATCAGCATGGATTTCGTACTAGGATTTTCGAGGACGCAAAGAGCACATGATTCCATATTTGTGGTAGTTGACAGGTTTTCAAAGATGGCACATTTTATTCTATGCCAAAAGACCAGCGATGCGACTTACATCGCAAATTTATTTTTCAAGGAGGTTGTTAGACTTCATGGACTGCCGAAAAGCATAGTTTCAGACATGGATACCAAATTCATTGGACATTTCTGGAGGACACTCTGGAAGAAGATGGGAACTAACTTAATGTTCAGTTCTGCCTATCATCCACAGACAGATGGATAGACAGAAGTGGTCAACAGAAGAGTAGGGGACTTGCTGAGGAGCTTAGTGACGGAGCACCACAGTAGCTGGGATAGCGTATTTCCACAGGCAGAATTCGCCTACAATGATTCGGTGAATTGAAGCACAGGGAAAATTCCATTTGAGATAGTATACGACAGACAGCCGAAAGGTGTTTCGGAGCTGAGGGATTTGGAACAAATAATGACTCAGAGCACAAGCACTGAAGAATTCGCTGAGGTGATGAGGGAACTTCACAGCAGGGTGAAGCAGCGACTGACAAAATCGAACCAGGAGTACAAGCGCAGAGAAGATCAGCATCGGAGACAACTTCAATTTGAGGTTGGTGATCTGGTTCTGGCACATCTGAGGAAAGAAAGGTTCCCAAGGGGAACATACAACAAGCTGAAAATGAAGAAAATTGGACCATGCAGAGTCCTAAAGAAATTGGGAGAAAATGCTTATGAAATTGAATTGTCGGTTGAGATCGGAATGTCTCCGACATTCAATGTCTCAGACTTATATCCATATAAGGCTGAGGAAGCAGGAGCTGGAAATGATGAACAGCCAGAAATTCAGTGGCAGAAGTAGATGCCGATTGCAGAAAAGCCATAGATGGAGCGTATACTTGACAAGAGGGTGAGCAAGAAGACCAGGCGAAAGCAATATTTTGAGTATCTAGTGAAATGGAAGAACCATCCAGTGGAAGATGCCAGCTGGGAAACAGAAGCAGTGATTCAAAGGCATGGACGGACCGTGTAGGAGCTCATGGACAGGAGCCATGAAATCTTTCAAGCAGAGGAGTATGATGCAGGAGCATCGCGACTACCAAAGAAAGCATGGAGCCAACACATGTGTTTTTAAACACATGACATATAAGCTTGAGAACTCTTTTTGAATTTTCATTAAAGATGAAGCGCCATATCATTCAATGAAACATTTATGAAGGAGCGCCTGTTGTATTGTATCAGACCTCGAGCCTTACGCTCTTGTCTGAAGTAGATAAGAGGCATTTACTTTAGTTAATGCAGGTAGATAGGATTTTAATTCCAGAATAGACAGTTTAGAGTTCGTGAGGGAAAACGGATATAGACACCCTCCTTTGTACATTGTAACAATATTCAAAAAACATTCAGGAAAGAGGAGCAAGCAGAGAAAATTGTGAAGAACACCCATGTACAGGCTTTTGAATTAATAGAAGAAGTTCTGATTCAAAATCATGGCTGGTGTTGTTTCTCTGTGTATATTGTTCATGTGCTTATGAATGTTTGTTTTCTTAATATGCATTTGCTTTGTATATGCTGTGCATGAGATTTCATGTTTGAGGCAGAAATCTGAAGGGGAGATGGAATGAGTTCCAATTGTTTCTCTGTCTGAGCCAAGAGATCCCTGCAAGGTGTGCAGTTGAATTCATCCGCAAGGAGTACGTTGATGAAGGATCAACAGTTTGACTTTGTTCGCATTCACCCAGAAGTGAAAATAGGTTGTTGAAGCCGTGCAAGGAGTGTGCAGGCTGAAGAAGAAGTCTCAGTTGTAAATCTGAGCAAAGGAAGTTGAAGACTGTTGCCGCAGGAAGTGCGCAGAGTCTAAGAGATTCAATACTTGGGAAGTTGTTGAATGTCGGGCGTGAAGAGTGCGCACAAATTTCCTCTGAAAGAGTCAGAGTTGAAAAGATCAGGAGGTATAGAACCTTCGTGATAATCATTGAAAGGGAGCATAGGAGGTTTGTGCCAAAGAAGATTCGAGCAGGAGTTGCAAGCGTAGGCTTGGATAGAAAATGCTGAGAAGCAACACTTAGCCTTCTCAAGAAATCCTCAAGGAGGAGGAACCGACGGTCAGGATTCGCAGGGGAAAACAGCGAAATCCCATCAGCCGTTAGATCTCGGGAAAGTTGCTCCGGGGATAAGACCAAAGGAGCAGAGAATCCAAAGGAGTCGAAAATTGACATTTCGGGGTTTTCGCATATAAAGGAATTGAGGCATTAGGAATCGCGATTTCGCGAGAATTGATAGCGCGACGAGGAGAGGGTGACATGGAGGAGAGCGCCCGCACGTGCATCGGGGTTCGGCATTTCGCATTTCTCGGTGACGAGAGACTCACGACCAGAGAAGTCGCGATATCCCGAAATGCGACAACCACGCAGTCAACGTGTTGAGTGGAGAACAGGTGCCATCCATATCGGAGTTCGGGATTTGGAAGGGTCTGTGGACGAGCGCATTTGAAATCGTGAACTTTCGACTTGCGATTTCTCGATCACCACCAGAGTGTGGGTCCTAGGTGCTAGAGCAGAGGCAGGTGGCCATTTGTATCGGAGTTCGGGGAATTGTAAGTCCCGTGTATAACGACAACGGGAATCGCGATATCCCGATACGCAATTTCTCGACAGGGTTAAGGCATGTAGAGGAGGACAGGTGTCGAACGACCATCCCTCCCGAGGAGCCAATGCCAAGTGGCATCGACATATCGCAAACTCGGAGGCTCGTGAGTTGGAGCTTCAAGGAATTTCATTCAAAGTCGCGAGGACGCGAGGTTGCGAGAGCGCGACAGGAGGATACCGGTGTCTCGGCACATCGGGACTCGGAAGTTGGAGAACCGAGTGCTAGGAGTTGAGAGTAATGAAGTTGCGAGAGAGCCAAGGTTCCGATCAAGCGGGAAGAGGTCAACATTTGACTGAGCCATTGAGAGTCGGGGATCTGTGAGGTGAGTGATCCAAGACCTCGCAAGTGCGATTCCCTGACAGAAACAAGAAACACGTGGGTAAATATCTCATCGGGGTTCGGGGATTTGTGAGACTCGATCTCATGAATGCAGAACTCGCGATAGCGCGAGGCCCGATTTCCTGATACGACAAAGGGAGATCATAAAGAGCATCCTGTGGGTGCAGAAAACTCCCGATAAGGGGTTTGAAGAGAAAATTCAGTTCTTCGGGCCGAGAAAAGAAGAAGGTCCTGGTGGAAGCGGACGTGCTCTGTGGAGTGCGCTCTATGTCAATTAGCTATGGAAATAGATCTGGTTCATTGGATCAAAACCAGACAAGAGGAGAAATGTAGTTGAGGAGATAAGATCCCAGTCGTTGGATCTTAATGCAGGAGAATGTGAGTTGTAGATATCACAATTTAGAGTTTCACCACTTAAGGAAAGATTGGCACTTGTGTTGCCAGGAGGAGAAAACCCCGAAGCCAGGAGTCTTGAAATAGATCTCATTCGTAGATCACAGAGTGAATCGAGGCCTGTTGACTTTTAAGCCCTTCGAAACTTCGAATATTCGGGAGATTTAGAGGTAGTCATTGAAAAGTGGCTGAAGCCCCAAATATCTGAAGCACCAAAGTAAATCCCCACCTGCAATCAACTGAAGAATATCAATCGTTCATATCCGCCCTTCGCTAGTTTGACATTTCAGGAGTTTTTTGGTGAGTTGGAGTGAGGAACCCCGAATTCCAAATTTCTAGAGTTGATCAAAGTTGTTGGTTGTAGGAGGAGTGTGAGTTGTAGATCACAATTCGATAGTTCGACCGTCTCGGAGAATTGTGTGTTGGAGTTGTGGAAACCTTTTAAGCTCAGAGTCCCGAAGTAGATATCCACTGTAGATCGTGGAGGAGGGAAAAATCACGCCAGCCTTAGATCTGACCATAGAAGTTGGAGAGTGGAAAGATAGAGTAAACCTGATAGCCATCAGTCAGGTCACCTTTATGACTGAATTTGGCTAGTAACCACTCCAGGAGATTGGAGTGTTGAATTGGTGAATGTTCAGAGACCAATGAAGTCCTGGAGATCTGAATAGAACCTTTCAGTTAATCGCTTGGTTCTATCCCGCAGTCAAATGAGAGTTCCATCAGAGAAAAGGGGATAGCGTCTGTGGCTCGATTCCGAGAAAAAAAGGGGCTTAGTATAAGTGCCCCCGGGTTTTTGTGTGGACCTGCATATGGAAATAAAAGGGGCCTGTGTGCATAAGAGAGGATCCAATAGGGATCTAAGAGATAATTCATCTCCTGTGAATGATCCTAGACTGGGAGGTCGTGCGAGCCCCCATAGGAGGGGGGGGGGGGTTGCATCAAGTGGTATCAGATCTTGTGATATTTTTGTCTGATACTATAAAGTGGTATCAGAGCGAGATTTTGTTTGCTGACAGCAGGAAAAGGAGGAGAGGAAGAGTATTGATTCTCTATGTGAATCATGTTTGTAGGTGTGCAACATACAGTAGACAAACAAGAGAGATGCATGAGAAATCCAATAGTGCTCTCAGTTGCAGAGTAGGAAAGAAGAAAGCCAGGTGGGATGAGGAGAAGGACCAGTTGTGTTCATGGAGTGGAGGAGATCTTGTGGAGATATTAGAGTGAGAAGTTGGAGTACAAAATCTAGAGAGCAAGGAGTGCTCAAGAGAAGGAGTGAGCACAAGGTGTGCACCTACACTAAACAAGAGTGTAAAATATCAGAGAAGTTTCTAGTAGGTGATTAAAGGCTAAGCGAGGAGAGCTTAACAGAGGCTAACTATAGCTCACAACGAGAAAGTGGAAAATCATATACTTTCCAGAAGGGTAGGGAGAGGAGAAAATGGATATTGAATGCCATAGACAAGGTCCAAGAGGAGACCACAAGAGGATGAGCAGAGAATAGATGGATAAATATCTCAAGGAGACTAGAGAGGATCTTGACAAATTGATGTTGAAATGGAAGAAAATGTAGCAAGGAGAGAAAGAGAGCGAGAGGTATGAGTTCCCATGAAGAAGAAGGTGTAGAGTCTTATCCAAAAATTGATTTCTAGGAGGAAAAATAAAATACTGAGGAGGTGGTTGGGGCAAGCGGAAAACCTTAGGAACACAGAGGAGAAAATGTCTTACATCTATGAACCATAATATGGAGAAAACCTCGATGGTAAAGATAGGTCAGTTGAATATCTCATAGATTGCTAGGAGGGAAATAATAAGAGATTAGTTGAAGATCTCAAATATTGTGAGGAGGGAAGAAAGGAAATGTCAGGTTTCCAGGTGGGAAAGGAGGAGATGAGGCTGTCTAAGAGTCTTAGGAAATCAGAGAAGAGTTCATATCAACAAGGAGTGCTGAAAAAAAATAAAGAGGAGATGAGACTGTCTCAGATTCTCAGGAAATCAAGGGAGAGTTTAGATCAACAAGAAGTGCTGACAAGAGAGAAGGAAGAAGGATAAGATCATCAACATTGCAGTCTGATGATATGATGTATCAGAATATCTCTTGGAGTGGGATTTTTAGGGGATCATGCTTATGAGGAAAAGGTGTAGGAGACACCAGAAGAAGAATTGACCCATGGAAATGGCCAAAGGAGAGGAAAATAAGAAGAATGATAGCCAACAAAGACTATCATGGAGGAGGAGAAGGAGTAGACAATGAATTATTCCCAAGAGATGAAAGAAGAGAAGGCCCACACAATTGTGAGCCAAAGGAATGTTCAAGAGGAGCATTTTAATTCCATAATCACTCAATGGGATATAGAGTTGAAGCTACTAGAGTATTGGTTAAGAAATCCAGAGACAAAGGAATATTTCCAGAAGGATACATTCATGTAGAGTGGAGAATAATTACAACATGAGGAGCAGCTGGATGAAACTAGAGTTGTTCAAGTCAGAGGATATGACAAGGGAACAGAGGAACTGACAAAAAGAAAACTTCCAAAGGAGATGGCTGAGAAACAACTCAATAATATTGTTGCAGAATTCGAGTCTGCAGTGGAGTGACAAGCCAATGCTACATGAGATGAAGTTAGCATGGGAGATTAGGATGACCTACCCTTTGATCTGTATGAAGAATTGGAAGCCTTGGGATAAGGATCAATAACCATGAGGAGGCACATCCAACAAGCCAAATTGGAGATTGAGGTAGAAGAGGAGATGCAATAGAGAAGATTGTAGGAGAGGAGCCATCCCATAGACAAGTTGGACAAGGATATTGAGGAGATAAGGAGGTTGATGTTGAAGACAACAAAGGAGATCATCGAAAATAGGTGGAGGATGATAAGAGGATATTGTAGTGGAAAGATAAATGGAGCCTTGCAACATAAAGTTTGGAAACTAGGAGGAGAGCCTGCAATGGCAATAAGACGACAACAAAAGAAAGGCAGAGGAGCACGTGTACAACTCCAGAGTGAAGTTTGGGACCATGGAGGATCTCAAAAAAAATAGCAGAGGAGCCATGAGTAGGAGCTCATGTTTTTTTATCAAGGGAGTATGATGCAGGAGCATCACTCCTACTCACCAGCGTGTTAGCAGCCAGCGCATTAACGCACATGGAGGGAGAAAATATCGTGGAGAGAGAAGAACCATCCTTCTCATTTTGGGTTTAAATCTCAAATTTAATGTACTTAATGTTGTAAAGGATCAAGGAGGGTAGAACCATTTTATTTGTACATGCTTTATGTAAGTCGCCTTTAATGGATGATAGGAAAATGATATTAGATCTAATTCAGATGAGTTGTAAATTAATTGTAATTTAATGTAGTAGGTGGAGGAAGGCTCGAAAAGCCCCTATTTTGTTAAAAAAGTCAATGTATTGAAATCATAATGCATGAGAAGAGAATATCTCTCAAGAGAGGAGAATTATAGAGAGGAGAGGAGAAAAGAATTGAGTCTTTGTTGTAGTCAAGTCTTGTAAACATTGTAAAAATCATTCAAATTTAATAGAAAAATATATTTCCCTACATATGAATTGCTATGTGTGTTCTCTATGAATGAGTGTTTGTTTTCTGAGTGTTTACTATGCATTTTTATGAATTCCATGAATGTATAAATGTTCCCTTTTCAAGAATAGATAGATTTCCCCGTCTATGTAAATTTATGAGTGTTCTAAGATCTCAAGTTTGTGCAAGGAGTGCACGTTAGAGTTGTGGAAAAACTATGAAAAGCCAGCACAAGGAATGCACTAGAACTCATTAAGGATTTTTGTGAGGATCATGCTAGGTGGGCACACCAGAACTAGTCACAAGCTCATAAGGGATAGTGCAAGGAGTGAACATAGCGAGCGCAAGGAGTGCACCTACACTTAGAGAAGTGTAAAATCTCAAGGGAAGGCCAATGCAAGGAGTGCACACATGTAGCCTAACAGAAGGTTAATATCAAGAGGGATAGTGTGATTATGCATAGAGTAAGAGAAAGGAGTGCATAGATGAGTCTGTAAGGTCCAAGACTCAGGAGAGAGTGTAAGGAGTGCACAAAACCAACACTTTGTTAAAGTGATGCTCAAGCTCAAGAGGAAGAGCACATAGTTCCAGGAGGGCACTAGAATAACACTTAGACTGTGTTCGAAAGCTCATGAGAAAGAGCGGGAGTGCCAGAAGGGCACAAGAAGTTATTTGGGAGAACAAAGGGATAAGTCCCTTTGAAGTTCGAAGAGTCATAAGCTCAGGAGAGATAGCACTAGTGTGTGTAGAGCCTATGCAAGGAGTGTAGAGGGAGAGAAATTTATAAAGTTCTAGACTGCGGGAGAAGAGAAAGTGTGCACCAGATAACTTATCATAAGTTCCAAGCTCAGGAGGGAAAAGTGCAAGGGGTGCACCCACACTTCGGTTGAAGTGATGAAAAAATATATGGAGGGACAATTTTTCATAGAATGCGAGCAGGGGACAAGGAGTTGACCCTACAGAGGAAAGATCAAAGGCCAAGCCATTGAAATCTCGAGAATTCCTTTGTTGAAGGGAAGTAGAGCTGCGAAGGAGGATAAACCAAAATAGCCATTGGATTAGCTGTGGAAATAGATATGGGTCGTTGGATCAAACCCAAACAAGAGGCGAAGTGTAGTTGAGGAGATCAGATCCAAGCTGTTGGATCTAAGTGCAGGAGAACTTGAGCTATAGATCTCACAATTCAGAGATTCAACACTTCAAGAAAGATTGACACTTATGTTTCCAGGAGGAGAAAACCCCAAAGCCAAAAGTCTCGAAATAGATCTCAGGGATATTGATTGTTAATCCCTTCGTCACTTCAAATATCTGTGAGATTTAGAGGTATTCGTTGAAAAGTGGCCAAAGCCCCAAAGTTCCAGAGTACCGAAGTAAATCCCCACCGAAAATCCACTGACGAATCTCAGTCGTTGATCTCCGCCCTTTGCCAGTTCAACAATTCAAAAGTTCAGGAGTTTGGTGGTCAGTTAGAGTGAGAAATCCCGAAGCCCAAAGTTTCAGAGTTAATCACATCCGTTGGCTATAGGAGGAGTGTGAGACATAGAACACAATTCTATAGTTTGACCGTCTGGGAGAATTGTGTGTTGGAGTCGTGGAAACCTACGAAGCCCAGAGTCTCGAAGAAGATCTCCATCATAGATCATGGAGGAGGGAGAACTCATGCTAGCTTTCATATCTGGTTGTAGAATTTGGAGAGTGGAAAGATAGAGTAAAACCGACAGTCGATGGTTGGGTCACATTTATGATCGAATTCGACCGATATCCACTCCGGGGGATTGGAGTGTTGAGTTGGTGAATGCTCATGGAGCGCCAAATTCCCAAAGATCTAAATAACACCTTTAAATTAAGCGCTTGGTTCTAGCACATGATCATTAGGCCATGGAATCCAACTAGTAAGGAGATTGAAATATGTTTGGAGACAAAACATCTTGAGTTTGTGCAAAAATAAAATAGAAGTTCCAGGGATACACCACACCATTATTTGGAAAGGTATGTGTTTACTGATCTCCATGAGGCATTTTTCTTTTATTTCCCAAAGTTGTTGCAAGAGTGGATATTGATATTGAAGGATATTCATCCAAATAATCGGATCAGGATAGTAGAGTGGACTAGTGAGAATATTGCGTGTTTGGAAAGAGTCAATAATAAATTCATGTGCGTAGTGAATTTCTGGTTAGACAATGTTATTCCAGGATTTATTATTGACTTTGTAATCGATAATACAAAGTCATACACTACTGCAGAGCAAGATTTTTTGAAGGGACCAAGAGGAAGGTACATTTGATCAATTTACACATCGATCAATATTTTATTACGTGATAAAGGAGTGATGATAATGGAGTCAGACAACTAAATCACTCTGTGCATATGGGGGAATTGGGGGAAGCAGTAAGGAATATATGAGATATGGAGAGGGTTATGGAGAGAGGAAAGAAGAAGGAAGTAATGTACCCAATTATGATGGATGAGGAACATACCAAGAAGATAATGGATAGAGAAGGAGTGACGCACAACGAAAGACCCTACCAGTATAATATCAATAGTAAAAAGAGGGCAGTAGTTGAGTGAGAGAGAATGGACAGTGATGAGGAAGAGGTAGAGGATCTTCATGTGACAGGGCAGATTGAGGAAATCTTGCATGCCACATTTGATAGGAAAACTAGAGGTCAAGGTTTTGGCACATTAGAAGGCTCTCCATTCCAAATCCGAATTAGTGTGGAACCCACAACCCCATGTGAGACTAGGACATCTAAAGAAGAAGAACCCTTTAGAAAACCAACAGTTAGTGGTAGAATGTTTTTAGTAGGATGATGGTCCAGTGAAAATTCAAGTATAATTACAAGTTCAGTTAGTAGTATTCAATTATCTACACCATGTAGAGGTGGTAGTACAACAAATTTCACAATTATAGGAGAAAATCCAATTATTCAGTTACCATAGTTCCATGGAGAAGGGTCGGAGGACCCAAAGAAGCATTTGTTTATTTGTGAGAATATTTGGGCAGCTAAACATATTACATATGAAGATACAAAACTAGCGCAACTTGCAATCACATTCAGAGACCGCACACTAGACTGGTATATGGGCCTCGCAGTAAACAATCCACAAGGAGCGCCTAAAACTATCATAGTTGTGAAGAAGGAATTAATCAATGAATTCTAGTGGCTAAGTTCATAGGATCAATTCATGAATGAGATGATCAAAATCAAACAGAAGCTAGGAGATTCAGTTTGGGAAGTTGATCAGAAGTTCAAGAGACTAAAAGGTAAGTTGAAGTATCCTATCACATATATGCAACATAGACATTTATTTGTTAATTCGTTATTTTCACATTTGAAGTATCCATTGAGGCAAAAAAGGTTCCAAACTCAGGTCGAGGCTTTGCAAGAAGCCTTACAATTGGAGGAAAACTAGTATAAACATACATATCTAGTTGTGGAAGAGCTGAGAGCAGATCTGAAGAACCTGACATTTTAGTTTAATTAGAATAAAGGAAAGGAAAAGAGGGAATATGTTTAGTGCACATTATGCAAAACAAAATAACATCATATGAATGAGTGCCCAACCTTTGCATAGTACTTGGGAACATGAATGTCAAATCCTTTACCCATAAGAGGACATGGTGTGAGATATGTAGAACACATGGACATGATCCTTATCATTGTCCCATGATGCAAAAGTATCGAAGAGTACCCAAGATTACATTATAAAACTTTTGTAAGTTTGTAGGACATGAAGAAAATGATTGTAAAAACTTGGAAATAATGAAGGATATCACCTCAAATACTTATAGGGTTCAGGATGAATTAATGACAGGGAAACCTGCACAAAAATTTACAACACAATCATAGTATAACAATGCGCAACAGTTTGCAGCACCACCACAATATAATAATGCACAACTGCAGTACAATCATGAACCATAGTATAATACACCACACAAAGATAATAAAGGTAACAAAGGAGGCTCCAGAGGAGGAGGCCATGGAGGAAGAGGATTTGGTGGAGGTAGAGGACCAGTGACTTGTCACAATTGTCAGAAACCTGTACATTATGAAAGTGATTGTCCACAACCACCAATGACATGCATGTATTGTCATGCAACAAATCATGATACAGAAGAATGTCCAACACTGTTGACAAAGATACAGGAAAAGAGGAATCAGAGCAATCAGAATGTTCAATGGATTGTTGTTGAAACTAGAGAATAAGACAGGAAGAAGGTTAATATAGTTACTAAAGGAGGATCCAAAATAGGAGCAGATGCAGTAAAGAAGAATCAGGACAAACACCATTGGGTCAAAAACAATACAACACCTTAACAAAATTTTGGTGCACTCAAAGAAAAGGAGACATTCAAGGAGATCAAACAAGAGATTTTGAAGGAAAATATTGTGTCTACTATAGGCACAAATCCAGGAGATGATGTACCAGTATACGACATGTCTCATCTGCTTGATCAGACCAATAGAGATCAACCTTCAGAACAAGTAAGTAATCTGAGAAACTTTTTGGGGTCTTGTGTGAAGTTGTTGAATGATAAAAACTCTTTACAAGTATTATAGAGTCTATTAGAAAAGTGAAATTTTGGAGAAGAGATGAAATTAGAACATAAGACAATCAATCATGTTCATAAGAAGAGAAGAACAAGTAGGGAGTTTTGGTTGAATGAAAACATTGGAGACTTTAACATGGGTGATATTATATTATACTTAGGGTCCGAAGTAAATGTTTTTCCTAAGAAAACATGGGAATCCATGGGGGAACCTACATTGGGATATTCACCTATTCAGTTAAAGTTAGAAAACCATCATAGAGTGATACCAATTGGTATATTGAAAGGAATACCAGTGGATTTAGATGGTGTGTGCACTATGGAAGAATTTGAAGTGATGGACATAGTAGATAACACTACACCCTATCCAACATTGTTGGGACTGGATTGGGAATTTAATGATTAGGCTATCATCAACTTGAAGACCAAAAAATTGATCTTTGAATAAGGAGAATAAATATTCATTGCACCCTTAGATCCATTACAGGGAGGAAGATATGTTGAACCTACAATAGAGAATTTTATTACAGAAGACATAAACAAATTGTATAAAACTACCACGCGAGAAGAAGATTACATTAACCCAACAATAGATGGAATCCTGAGCTGGAGAAGGATTAGTTCTTGTACTTCAGATTCAGATACAAGTATGGAGAATTGGTAGTAGCGCTTACACGAGTTATCTACCAGAAGATGTGCAAGAATGACGTGCGCACTAAGATGGGTTGGTACAGAGGTAAGAGAACCTCCAACTTTTTATGGTCAGAATAATTTAGAAGAATTTTTAACAAAGTTTGAATTATAAGTATTGGAAAATCAAATATTACCAGTATTAGATATGGCTCTTAAATTTACACGTGCAAGTTGGTGGGTTACTCACAAAGAGAAGATCGATAATTAGTACCAATGCAAAAGATTATTGTGCATCAAATTTGGTGTAGAATAGGAGAATATATATGTGAGGAAGTATAATGGAATTGGACAACCCAGGGAACATATATAAAGATGTCTACTTAAATGGATATTAGTACCAACAAAGGAATGGACACATCACTTTATTCATACATTAGAAGGCATTCAAAGGAATTGGTACACATAATTGGAAATGCACAGAGAAACTGCAAATTGGGAAGAGATGCGGTAGAACTTTGTCATTACGTTTGCATTTGAACATGAGAGTTCAGATATAGATAAAGCACCAATTTTTTTAAGAGATAGGATCTTTGAATAACTTGAAGTGGAAATTGTGACAAATTATCAGAACCAAAAGAGACAGTCAATCAGACAATTGCTACATTGTTATCATGTCGCAGAAAAATATCCAATAGAAGAAAACCCATGGGATCTTAATATCACATAAGTTGAAGGGGAAATGTAAATAGAAGCTCCATAGTTACAGTAAGAATATTTTACTGCACCACTGAATATAAATAAGGTAAATATTGGAACAATAGAGAATCCAAAGATTGCAAGTATTGGAGACTATTGGGACAATCAGACAACCGAAATAATAAAAGAGTTACCATGCAAGTATAGTGATTTGTTTCCAATGACATTTTTAGAGATGAAATGGGTAGCAGGAGAAATTGGAGAGATGAATATCCCTTTAAAACCATATTCCAGACCAATAAGACAGATACCTTACAGGCTAAATCCAGTGTATAAGAAGAAAGTGAAGGCAAAAATTAATAAAATGTTAGAGGTTGGTGTCATAGAACCTGTTGAATAATCCGAGTAGATTATCCCTATGGTAGTATAGGAGAAGAAGCAAGGCGGAATAAGGATATGTGTAGACTTGAGGAATTCAGTCATATCATTATACAATGATGCCATTTTGGTTGAAGAAAGCCCCTCCTATTTTCTTAAGGGTAGTAGTAGCTTCCTTTAAGGATTTTATTCATAAGTTTTTGGAAGTTTATTTGGATGATTAGACAATGTTTAACTTATTGAAGGATAATGTTTAAGTGTTAATATTGATATTAGACAGGTGTATACAATGTCATATTTCATTGAACATTAAGAAATCTATATGCAATGCACCATTTTGAATCTTGTTAGGGAATGTGGTGCATAAATAGGGTCTGTTGGTTGATCCTGCAAAGATTGTTGTCATTGTAAATTTACCACCACTGTTATAGCAAGATTTTCCTCACCCTATGCAATCTTGCAAAGAGGGCCTTATTCCATTTCCCTATGCAGACTTATCTTCCCTGTTGATAAAATCCAGAGATAAAAATAAATATTTTTCTACATGTACACATCTTGCACACTATATAACATGCGTATACGCAGGCTGCTCCATTGCAACCCACGTACATCGAGATTTGTGCCAGAAAATGAAAATTAAATGTTGGGTTTACATGTCATGACAAGAGAACTATGATCATTGGCCTTCCATATATTGGAAACATTCTGAATTAGCCATTCAGTTCAATTTTGAAGGATATAAATGGGCCAATTTCGAGCTATGGAAAAAGAGAAAGAATTCAACTTTAAGAGAAAAGTTACTCTAGATAAATTATTTACTTCATATTGAGTCTGCATTCCTTTGTCCTTTAAGTTTGAAAACAATGTTCATCCCCCAAGCTCTTCCCTTATTGATTGAGAACCTTATTGTTTCTCTCTTATGAGATTGCCTTTGGTGGAGGCCCAACTGGAAGGAACTTAGTTTCTCAGTTCTGAATCACGACAACACGAAAGTCTATAACATTTTCACTTCTGCTAATCATTTATTAATAGAAATACTCTTTTCCCATCCAATTGATATCTTGCAAATATATTGAATTATTATTACATGGGCATGTTTTCCATTTTTATTAATGGATTATCCTATCTAATGTGCTAACCTTTTATATTATCACCATATTCTTGCTTTGCTTGTTTGTTGAGAAATTGTTGCAGGTATATAGCTTTGGGTCGAAGTGCTCAACGGTGGAATTCATCGAACATCTAGACGAGGTAGGCCTCTTTCTTATCTCATTTTCATATTGGTTTATATAGCATGTTGTTGGGATAGAGTTTTTTCTGCAGTCATTTCCATGTGTTTTGGTTTACCCTATCCATAGATATATTTTCCTCATAACAACCACCTAAGTCAGTGCAGAAATTAAAATGTACACTTGGTCATACATGGTACTATAGGAAGTTTATAAGGGGATATGCACAGATTACTACTCCAATGGAGAAATTTTTGAAGAAGGATATCAAGTATCAGTGGAATGAGGAATGCCAACCGAGTTTAGATATCTTGAAGGAAAAAATGGCGACAACACCAATTTTGGTGTTTCCAGACTAGTCAAAGGAGTTTCGTGTTCATGTAGATGCATCTTCAATAACACTTGGAGCATTATTAACACAAGAAGGAGAAGGTGATATAGATCACCCCATAGCATTTGCAAGTAGGAAGCTGTTAGATTCAAAACATAACTACAATACAACAGAAAGAGAAGGTTTGACTATGGTATATGCCTTGCAAAAGTTCATACATTATTTTTTAGGCCAACACTTTAAGATGTTCACAAACCACTCTCCTCTTAGATATTTGGTCAATAAGCCAGTGTTGGGGGGAAGAATATGCAAATGGCTACCGTTGTTTCAGGATTTTGATTTTGAAGTAGTTGTGAATCTTGGAAGATTGAATGCATGGCCATATCATTTGTCTAGGATAAATAATGGAGGGGAACGAAGAAACTTGGAGGAAAATTTTCTAGATGCACAGTTCTCTTTTTAGTACAGATTGTTGATGAATATTTTGCTGACATTATTGAATTTTTGAGTACAAGATTTTCCCCAAAGGAATATAATACTCTGTAGAAGAAGAATTTGGTGGTTAGAGTTGCATACTATAAACTTATTACATGTTATTTATATAATTTAGGAGCATATAACATTCTAAGGAGATGTTTCATGGAGAATGAATGACCTATAATTTTAGCAAAAGCACATGAAGGGATAGCTAGAGGAAATTATGCAGGGAAAGCTATTGCGTAGAAGATATTATGGGTAGGATTATGGTGGCCAATAGTTCACAAGGATGCAAAGGAGTATTGTCATAATGTTGATGTATATCATAGGGTTGGAAAGACATCCAAGAGGGATGAGATGCCATTAAGACCTAAAGTAACTTTGAAAGTGTTTGACAAGTGGGAAGTAGACTTTGTAGGACCAATTAATCCACTAGCCAGAAGCTCAGGAGCAAGGTATATCATTAAAGCGACATAATATTTAACCAGATGGGATGAATAAGTAGGAGTGAAGGATTGAAACACAGAGACAACAACACACTTCTTATTTGAAAAGTAGTCACAATATTTGGATGCCCTAGAGTTCCGATGAGTGATCAGGGGAGCCTGAATTCGTTGTGTGTCATAGAATGGTAAGTATATAGAACCTGAAGACACTGTGTGTCAAAGAATGGTAACAAGACATAAAAAAAAGTGTGACGCAGTCAAAGCATTTATGATAGGAGCTATAAAAAAAGGAAAATTATATATCACGACTCATTGTGATTTAGATAAGACGAGAGATAAGGATGGAAAACTAAGTGTGAGGATATAATTTTAGAGAATTCAATGAAGATTCAGAGCGGTATTTTCATTATATTGCAGCATGCCGTTGCCGAAAGTTGGAGCTCAAAGTTGCACTACAAGAAAGACTCACAACGCCATCATATCGCCATAGGAGCAAGCCCCATAAGTTCAAAACCCTATTCAATAGGAAGGAGTTGTCAATTTGGATGAGAACCCATCACCCGAAAAAATCATTCCAATAGTTGTCAAGGAGCAATAACCAATGATTGAACTGATGAATGTTGATTCAACGGTCGAAGAACAAAACCCTACCGCAACACAAAACCCTACACAACAACTGGGTTTGGGAGCACTGCAGTAGATGAACGAGAAAGATGACGAAATAAAAGAGTGAGGTGAGCCTAGGGTAGAGGCTGAACAAGTACAAAAATGTTTCATAGAGACAACACTGCAAACAAAATAATAGGTACAGGTTGAAGATGTAGTCACAGTAAAAACAAATTCTGATGCAGAGGAAGAAGAGGATGCACACCAAGAAGCAGTGCCATCCACCATGACAAAAAAGAGAAAGGGGAAACAACGAGTGTAGAGGTCATCACACAAGCATACATAAGTTACAATAGCACTACTGTGCATACCTGAAGGAGTTACAATATTTCTTGGTATTTTAGGACAAGTGGAGAAATTGAAATACATAGACCATGGAATTGCAGATAGGGATAAGTTCCCTTAGTTCGAGCTACAGGTATATATGGAGAGCAAAGTTATAATTTCACCAGGAGTTCCAATATTAGATCCAAAGTAATGGATTACAAGGTTGTATAACATAGGGATAACGAACTTGTTAGAAATCCCCATTTTTGGACGGGGTAAATATGTAAACAAATGCATCAAAAAATTATTGGCATTGGTGCATGGAGGTATTTTGTGGATGGAAAGACCAATGTCAATAGATGTAGATATGATTGCATAAATTATAGTTCTGCCAACTAATGGAGAAAATCCAGAGCAATACCTAGATGACAAGACTATGGAGAAGGATATTGTAGAAGAAATGAAGAAGAACTTTAGCACTAACAGGGGGTCAAGAGTGTTAATAATCAACAGGATCAGTGAACATGTGAAAAGATTGGAAACCAATTTAATGGCATGCAAACTATTGAGGAAGTGTATAAATGAGGAAGCACCAACAAGTGTCATAGCAGCAACCATACAATGCATGAAATGAATCTTATTAATATGGTCCTCATACTTATTGAATCTACTTTTGGATGACTGCAAAGATGCCCAATATTTGGGAACAAAGTTACACTATTCATGGTTGATCATATGCATAGCTTTGGTGGGTTGGGGACACCCCAGATATAGTTTATTTTTCCAAAGGATTGGAAAGTGTCGTGCAACGCAATACACAACTTTGTGGAACATATCATATGCAAAGACAAGGAAGTATAAATCTAGCATATTTGTGATGTATTTTGATTAAATATACGAAAAGGTGGCTAAGACATGGAGTATACCACAAATAGTGGTGGAGGAACATAAAACCATAGCCAACTTTAAGGTGTCGAGACACAATGTATGGATTCAGGAAAAAAGAGATCCAAAGAAGAATTAGATACATATGAGGTATTGTTTGACTGGAGAGGAAGTCCAATGGGACATGAAAGACTGGCTAGATGAATGGAAGGTATAGGTGACTTCAAAGAAGGAAACAAAAGTAAAGAAGAAAGTAGAATATGGCACATCACAAAAATCCAATAGTCCAACAACAAATACAAGGAAGGTAGTAGAGTGCAAAAAGGAAACAAAAGGGAACACGACGACTAGAAAACCAAGACAAAAGAAGCCCTCAACGCAGGAGAAGGATTGCGCTGAAGTACAAAATGGAGGAATGTAGCAAAAGGATACTAATGGAGGAGTGTAGAAGGATACTAATATTCATACACATGAGGAACTAGGAGGAGGAGATATACTAGAGTTGGAGATACCAACAACATCAGTGCAAACATAAACTCTGACAATGAAAAGGACATTCTTATAACAGGAGGACAATGTAGGAATATGAAGGTGCACAAGGGTATCCTTGAATTTACAATCATAGAGGATGATGTAGAGATGGTTGCAGAGGAAGTATAGGACCGTGCATCAAAGTCATGGGACAATGTTGAGAATAAAAGAGAGGAGATCATTAAGAAGCTGATAGAGGTTAAAGCGACATTGGAAAAAACTGCAACTGAATACAACGTAGCAGAAGGAATAGGCACAACCACAACAAAATTCTTAGGAGAAGACAATGCTAGCAGAGGAGAAAATATATATAATATCAATGAGGAGTGGGAATTATTTTGTAACTCAGGAGATGTTTCATATGGATGAGGAGATAGCACAGAAATAGTTAAAGGATATTGACCAATGTCCCAACCAAAGAGTTGTATAAACTACAAGTCAATGTCACACAGGGGATACAGTTGAGGGCACGCGCAGACGTGACAAGTCTAGAATAATCCCATGAAGTAAAGAGGACATTGGAGTTGACTATTGATCCAATGTAGTTTGAGAGAGATACAATAAAGAAAAAGATTGGCAGAATGGAGTATAAAGTAGAGGAAGTCTTTAAAACGAGTCCAGACAATGCGTAAGAAGGAAATATACCAACAAAGTATAAGATTGAAAAAATAACGCACACTATGGAGGATTATAAGAGCCACATTATGGAGTTGATGGCACTCCTACAACCAAGCACCCCACTAGAGGTCAAATCAGAAAGTGTGTAGAAGGTGATATATCATAAGGAGAACATTTTGCATAGCTTCAAGGAAATCATAGATTTATATGACATAAGCTCACAATTATGGACAAGATTACAATAGGATGATAAACTGCAGGACTTCGACAAGAAGGAAGAAGGTGTAAACACTACACGACAGGACTTGAAGAAAAATCATAAGACAATGAAAATACAAGATAGGATGAATAGTGCATAGGAATTGAAGAACTTGCAGGAAGAATTGAGGACCATTCAAGAAGAGAAGTAGTTGAGGTAGGCTTAGCTAGAGCCACTGCAAGAGAGAGAAGAGAAAAATTTGACTGAGATCGAGGCATCTAAGGGGGAGATTGGAAAAATCATCTTGGATACTAAATGATTGATGAAGTAGCACATCATTGCGAAAAATGTGGAGTCTGTATCAGAGAAGAGTGCACAGGAAAAAAACTCAAGATAAAGAAATTTCAGGAAGATTCTAGGAATTGGAGAAATCGGTGTAGGATGAAAACACTACCTGAGTGGCTTGGGGAGAGTCACATGTAAGTGTTGGGGGCCTGTTGGAGTAGCCTATTTTGGGGGATAATGCATCAATCGATAAATAAGTGGAGAAAAATACCATAATAGGAGCACGCACCAGAAGATAAAGGAAAGTATCCCATTGGACAATAAGGAAAAGCTGCGTGAGGAAGAGGAAATTCAAAGGAAGAAAAAAGGAAAACACAATGAAGAAACAATTGGATCATGGACCAGTCATGCATAGGAAATTACAAAGTGGAAAAACCTAATCCACTTAGGGTTAGGTTGTTGTCCATGATGTAATGGGTCTAACCCATTTTTTGTAGTATAAATATGTATTGTAAGCTCTGAGGAGATCCATCTTTAGATCATCATATGCATGTTTTTTTATGAGTATGAGTCACAATTACTAGTTTTGGTTGAGAGTTGTGGAGATAATGTTGAGTCGATTTTGGAGACTTATGGATTGTAACTGAGGGTTAAGTCTCAATATGTGGAGCTTGGTGCGACACTCGTCAACCTCACACACCAAACATATTATGTAATGTGCACAACAAAATATTTTGATGAAGATAAATAAATAAGTAGATAATTCCAGATCTTTATGTATGTAGCCCGAGGGGGTGAACCATGGTAAAACCTTGTGTCATTGTGTGGAATGTTTCTCTTATGTGTTGCAATATGAATAAATGAATCTAGTAGTAGTAGTAAAATGCAACACACACTAGAATAAATCATGATGCTTAGTGCATAATGAATGTTAATGAATGAATATGGTTATAGAATGGTACATATGATGAATGTTGAAGTAGAGTAGTATGCCCAACATCTCTATGAGCAACATCCTTCCATGAATGCGAACATCTAGGTCTTGGAGTCACCCATAAGGCATCTCGGGTGAGACTTCATTGTCCACTCTGTGCGCAGTGTTGTCTTTTGGTCTCCAGAAGGGCCAATGGTTTGCAAGGTTTTGTTGGAAGCCTAAAGGTAGAACCCAGGTAAGCCCAAACATCCAAAAATGTTCTATACAAATTTTAACAAGAGATAAAATAGTAAAATCATGATACAAGGTATCCGTGGTTTTTTTCCTTGACATAAGCTCATTGTTTTCAGTGATAAAGTCCACATCATCATGGAATGAAGTTAAGGAATATACTTTCTTTGGATACATCCTTAGATCTACCATCCATGGAGAAGGTAGACCAAATTTATAAATTGGTGAAAATTGACCTTTCAATTCTCTTTTTGTTCACTTATGCAATTTTTTTCTTGTAAGACAACTATTAGATCTTTATTTTCTTTGAACTTATTTATGTCCATGATCAAATTAGTTCAATAATGTTCCCCAATAGCCTCTAAATATTATTTTTTCAATGAACTTAGAAACTAAATGATTTGTTTTGTTTCTTTAGCCTTTGATAATACATCAGGAAACAACTTTTTGGCATTGATTTGTGCATTGGATTTCAAAACAGTTTCACAATCATAGAACATTTCAAACAATGGTATGAAATTATTCATCTATTCCATAATATTATCCTATATTTTTTGCTTAACATCAATTATATTCTCTTTACCTGGGGATTGAATTAAAACTTCTTACAACAATTTATCAAGGTTGTCTTGGGATTCGAGAAGTTACTCAATGTCGATGTTCTTCTTATTAAATTTTGTTTACAAATATTCCATAATATATTCTTTCTCCTTAAGATAATTATTCAAGTAGACTATCTTCTCCTTGTTTGAGATCTTCAAATTCTGGATTTGGCTCATTGGGTTAGAGACTTGAGTGTTATATGATGTTAATTTCTCCAACATATCATCAACATTATCCTTGTTACTGGATAGATTCCTAATTTGATAATCATCATCCATTATATGGAAAATTTCAGACAGAGGCATACTGGGGCCTAATTTGAGAGGCTTTTCCCTAAGCTCTTGTTGTAGTCTTTTCACTCCAAGGATACACTCCTCATAAATATTAGCCTTTATTTTTAGTTCCTCTAATTCCTTAGATAATTGTGAATTATGTTCTCACAATTTACCATTCTACAAGGTTAAAATAGCTTTCTTCTGATGATAAATTATTAATCCTTTAGATTTGACAAGCTTAGTTTGAGGAATTTTCAACTTTAATTTCAGAGTTTTGTTTTCAATGTCGTTGAAGTCCAGTAGAGTCTTTATACTTTCTATGTTGCTAGATTTACTGACTAAAGTAATGATTTTTCTTTCCAAATATTTGACTTTTTTTACTTTAAATCTATTGATGATTCTCTCATTTTTGAGATGGATGTCTAACTTACTAACCAGAGTTTGAAACTTTTTTACATTAGATGTAGATTTTATCATCTTCTTGGAAACCATTTCACTAGTATGTCCATGCCACTCTATCATGTCTAAAATGTTGACTTGATTTAGATAAAATTGCACATATGTTGTGTTGTATTCTGAATTATTCACACTTCTTGAGGACTTAGGTTGTAGAACCAACAATTTGAAATTGTTTCTTTCATGGTTAGTAGATGCTAAAAACCATGGGACAATGGGATCATTTGTATCCATTTGTGTTCCTTGAAAAACATTCAACTATTTTTCTCTCTGATTCAACTCATTCATATGTACATAAGGCTCTGTCCTTCTCTCAGATTGAACTTCTAATTGAGATTCCTTTGAAATTAAAAAGGACTTATAACTTGCATTGGAATTTATAACTATGGGAATAGGGGAAGAAGTGATTACCAACATTGGATCACTTTTCTTTTTCAGCTATAACTCTCTGAAGAGAGTGTCAATTTTCCTAGTTAGATCTTCTCGTAGAATTTCATTGGAACCATCATATGTATATTTGATGATTATCTTGGTTTCATCTCGAGTCTTCCACTTTTTAAGATCATACTCACTTATTTTCATGACTTCAAGTTCAGTTAGCTCTTCATTGTTTTTTCTCTTACTTTCGACCTCTTTGTTGACCAAAAATATAATTGCTAGATTAGCAATAGATTTAACCACCTAGTCCACATTGCTTAATAATTGTTCAGTCTTTGTTTTACTGCACTACGAGTCTACATTATTAGAAACCATGCTAATATCTTTTGCTAGTTTTTTTTCCATTACTACTCCTATCTTCAAGATAATATTCGACACTTGCATTCTCATTAAGTATTGTACTTCTTCCTAGGTATCATCATTAGCTATTGTCTCAATTTTATATTAACATGATGAATATAAGTAGAGGAATTTATAGAAACATGTTTCTTTGAGTCTATGTGATGAGGATCATATTTCCAAATATTTTCCAATTTGAAACTAAAAGAATAAATCATTTTATTTACAGTGTCGAGACCATAACAAATTTTGAAAACAAGTGAGAAAACTTGAGGTGTAAAAACAAAGGATAAATTTTGATTTTTTGAAATAAAATGGAGATGATCAGAGGATAGACTCTATTTAAGATACTCCAAAGTAAAAACCTGTGGTAGAATATGCATTGGTAACATGTAAGGGCTGAGTGAAGAAACATACGCTCACATGACTATATAGTCATGGTAGAGGTACCAATCACCAAATATGGTCTCTAGACTCAATTAGAGGATATCATGAAAATCACTGGGCATCCATGAAGGTGATCGTCCTTGAAAATTTGTATGACCATAAAATATAAATTTATTGGAAAACTCACTAAACCCTCCCTCTGATTTACTTTGTGACACTACTGAATTCCATTCAACTATAGGCAAAGGATTATCTTGTTCATATAATTTCTCCAATTTAGATGTTTAAAACAATCACATTGGAAATATAGTAATAAATATACCAAATACAACTGATATCTAAACATTTTGAAGTCATGAAAACCACATAACTACTTGTGAATGACATTTGCTAAAAATTATGCAAAGTGATACTTCATTGTAGACACGAAGGAGAATAAATATCACTCATAATTCCCAATATGACCATAAACCCTAAGGATGAAGAAATCATGAATATGATTTCTCATAAGACTGGGGAAAAAGCATAGGTTTACATATGAAATAAATTATGTATGGGAATTCCATCACACAAAAAAAATCGAATGACTTCCTACTTTTCATGGGCAGGTCAACCATTTACTTTGGTATCCAATTCGTCTTCATTAATGGAGTATTCAACCGTCGAGAATAAGTGAATGGATGATTTATACTCAACAATGATGGAAAAAAGTTCCCTATAACTATCCGAAGAAACTAGGGTGTGATTAAGAGGGTTGTATAATTTTGCATAAGATTCAACGAAGTCAAGTGTATGAAAATTAGAAGGCACTACAACCTGAGCCAAATGGCTTGACCAATATGTAAACTAGTCAGAACTAGTATGAGGGAGATATCTACCCGAATCACACACCTTTCCCAGAATACCCACAATAATGCATGTGTAAAAAAACACCCAATGAAAATCTACCAAGATTTCAAAATGTGGAAAAATTTACAGTACCAAGATTTCAAAATATGTGGAAAAATTTAAATGGATATTAACCACTAAAGATTTCCTTTAGGGAATCATCTCCTACCAAAATTTTAAACTAATTTTGAAGATAAATAGAAGCAACAATAACAAATTTACCTGAGACTACAATGTGCTTAAAATTTTCCTTTTTAAAATAAATAGAAGCAACAATGACAAACTTACCTGAAATTACAATGTGCTTAAAATTTTCCTTTTCCAAGATAGTAACTCATTTGAGTGTTTCAAATTAAAAAAAAATGGTGGTGAATCCAGTGATGAAAAATGAGCTTTTCCCATGTTAAATTTCCATATATCACTACTTTTACATACATCATGTGACATTAAATACAATTGATTATTAATTACCTATAAAAATGCATACCATTTATGAAATAAAAGCTAGGAAGGAAATGTGAGAAATCACGTTGAGCTGCCCATTGACATAAAACTAGCAGTTTCATATGGTAGTTCCATAAGCCGAAGAGTATTTTTCAAAACCATTATATTTTTCCCAAAATTTTAAGGTGTACACGTGTCATATTATGGTGCATTTACGGCGATGGTTCTCTTGTTATTCATCGAGTAGTTGCTTCCCCGAAATGAAGCTAGGTCTTTAGATCAAAAGATTTGTCTGTCGTTGGATACTTCATGATGCAAACACATCTATATAGATAGGGAACTTCCCATTCCAAAATATAACTTCCCATTCCAAAATATATATCCACGATTAGAATGTGTCCAAAATATAACTTCCCATTCCAATGTTATGTTTCCTAAAACAATCATCCATCATTTGATTGGATGATCTCATCCAATATTTTAGAATCAAATAACATGATGGACCATCGTTTTAAATTCTTGCCGACATGAAACATGATATGTCCGATCACTTCTATAGAAAATTCATCATTATATAATAATTAGAGTGACATAAATTAACAATGAATAAGGCTTACAAACTAGATGACAAAATTTTCATTCATACAAATTCAGAATTTTTTAATTAGATTGTATGTAACAATAAAAAGGATATGATAACAACAATTCAATCAAATCCTATTTATAACAAGTTGTATGGAGTACCTTAGGCACTTGTGTTTGATCGAGATCCAAGTTTACTTCAAACGTTTGGAGGGTTGATATACATCTAAATTTTAGTATAGTCGGTCATACATAGATAGATGGACAATAAGAGAGATTTAGTCAAGTAATTGAATATATGTTGAGAATGTATGTGATGTAAAAACCATCGAAGTGGGAGGACTAGTTACACTTGTTTGAATTTTCCTATAACAATGGATATAAAACTTCATTAAAAATGAGTCCATTTGAAGCTTTATATGGTAGAAAGTGTAATAAATTAGTTAGTTGAGACAATCCAGTGGATACAATAGTACTTGTGCTAGAGTTTCTTAGCGATATTGAATATAAAATGGTTAAAATCAAAAAGAATTTAAAAGTAGCATAGGATAGGAAAAAGAGTTATGTATACGAAGGTAGGACACCAAGGGAATTTAAGTGGGAGAGCATGTATTCTTGAAAGTGAAAGAACATAATAGTTCTTTGATGTTAGGAAGCTACACCTTGCTAGCATCCAAATACTATGGTCCATTTGAGAAATTGGATAGAATAAGACCAGTTGCATACATGCTTGAATTTCTTGCCACCATAAATGTGCATAATGTGTTTCATTTATTATTATTGAAAATGCATATGTGTGATCCTAAGCATGCCATTGGACAAAATTTTATTTAGGTGGAGCCCGAAGGATACTTCAAGGTGTAGCTAGTGTGTATACTGGAAATGATGGTCATGATACTCTGGAATAGAGTCATATGATAGGTAAAGGTCCAGTCGACCCACTACAACCTTGAAGAAGCGTCATGGTAGTTGGAAGATGTGACGTAAGAGGAATACTTGCACTTTTTTGACACTTTAATGCAAACATTTATTGTACATAATTTTGATCTGCACCGAGGATGGTGCAAAATTTAGTAGGAGGGTAATGTAACACCCCAAATTTGATCCCTGGATTAGCAATGCATATATGTGTATATGTTGAAGGGATAAAATCTAAAAAATGATGTAAAATGTAAATGTACATTGAATGATAAAAAAAATGTACATCGTAGACTCCAAACGGAGAAGGAAAAAATATGTGGGGGGATATGATTCCACAAGAGTGGAAAGAAAGGGGGCTTAGGGGGCTCAAAGGGGGCCAAAGTAAAATAATATTAATTTAATCCTAAGCTTAAGCCCTTTGTATTATATTATCCTAAGTCATATCAATCTTGGAGTTACTGGGGAAAGTGAGATGTGTGGGATTCTTATAAAGACATGGGTTTAGTTGTTAGCATGCAAATATAACCCAGGATATTTAGGGTGTTGTTGGATATTTTAGTCAATCATTATTCCTAGAGGATGTATGAGAGTATAGGATACCACATAATGGTTGTGGTAGAGTTATGGGAATTGGTTTTTGTGAAATATGTAAAACATATGCCGTGTGTGCAAGGGAATTTGTTTCGAATGAGGTAACATAGTGAAATGTAAGAATCCCTGGAGTCCACAGTAGAGATATTTCTGGTCTAGCTTGTGTTGGAACCCATGAAGGAAGTGGGATATCCTAAGAAACTACATGGAAGAGAAGGGGATCACATTCCTTGTGTTGTGTAGGTTGAAGGGGAAAGAGAGATGGTGGATCGGGATAACTATAGGAGTTAATAGACTATACAATGTTGGGAAATTTGGTTTTTTTACAGGATTAGTGCCAAGCATAGGTGATTTCATCCTTGTGGAATCATAACCCCATCTTGGGGGTGACCCTGTTGTATAAATATTACATGCAATAGAGAGCCTATGTTTGGGTGAAACATCCTTCATCTACATCTAGTTGGTGATTGATTTCTAGAAATATAAGTGTTATCAGTTATTCATAATTATGTTAATTAATGAAGTTTGAATTATGAATTGAATTCTATTATGTTTCCATGTATGAGTCTGTATCTGTCATTATGATTGATTAACTGTGTTTACATGATCCTTCATAATTGTTATGATTGCATGAATTAATCCATTAATAGCATGGCATAAAGGATTCTAGTATTAGAGAAAGAGAATATGAAGAAAAATTTGAGACTTCAAGTGGTACCTCATATCCTCAACAATTACAAAGAGTATTGGGTATGTTACATAATTCTTCATTGGAAAAATTCTTGGAACAATTATTGTTAAAATTTTAATTTAAGATTGCTAAAATTTATGTAAGGATTTTGAATATCGTAAATGTCAAGTCAAGATTTAGTTACTTGTAATGTCATGAAATGTTAAATTTGAGTTGTATTTAATGATTGGTAAAGTTTGAATTCTTCATTAATTGGGGTTGATACTTCAAGAGTTGCATCTATGAATGAGTATGTACTTAATACATTACAAATAAATTTTATTATCCAATTATTTTGTCTTTAGATTTTCTCAAAACGGATTCTTCTATTTATAAGCTTTCATCGAGACAAATGTTAAATGACAAAGATGCCACATCATAAAATGTGTTTACCTATCTCTTTCCAAATTTATTTCTATAATAAACTTCCCATTAAAAAAGGAATTAAACTAAATGTGTTAACCTATCTCTTTCCAAGTTTGTTTGTATAATAAACCTTTCATTAATAAAAGAATTAAACTAAATATTATGAGATACATTAAAATACATCAAAATATATACATATATCTCTAAGTTCCACATTGATAAAGTAAGGGTCTTGCATTATATATAACTCTAAATTCTATATAATAAACCTCCCATTAATAAAGGAATTAAACTAAATATTATGGGATACATTAGCATACATCAAAATATACACATATAGCTCTAAGTTCCACATTGATAAAGTAAGGGTCTTGCATTATATATAACTCTATGTTCTACATTGATAAAGTAAGGGTCTTGCATCCACAATGATAATGTTACAAATAACAATAATACAAGTATGAAGATATATGATAATAAATGCCTACTTCCCCATAATTAATATGAGAGTTTTGTTTTGAGCATTAGTGTCATATATTATATACTCAATTAGGATTTCATCACCATATAATATCACACACTCATTCCTTATCTAATTTGTAAGTTTAACTTTTATCGCATTCATGTGAGTTAAGGTGGTTACCTATACTGCATTAATGTGAATGAAAGTTATTAGTTGTATTGCATTAATTTGAAATTGAGATTCTACGAGTCATGGCTTCTATGGATTAATATAAAAAAAATTGCAAGTAAGTACAACTTCAAATAAATTAAAATAATATAATTTTGATTAATTATGAAAGACATAAGTAAAATGTTGTTTGAAAATGGATTGGTCAAATGAAAGTAGTTGAGAAGATCATCTTTGGGAAGCAAAGTATTATGGAATGGTATTTATTGGAAATTGTGTTGTTATTGATGTTAAAGGATGTCATTGACATTGGTATCATATGCAGGAAGACTGTGATGTCAGGTCTAAGGATAAAAAATACTACAAATCAAGCCAAATAGAGTAAGTTGAGAAGGTCCTTGCACATCTATATATATCTGTGCATCGGTTAAATTTTGACAGGTTACAAAGGATCAAAAGAAGCTCTGGATCACATCGATTAGATTCTGGTGAAGTCTCTGTGAGCAAAGAAAGTGTGAGCCATTGATCATTGATCATTCAACAAGATCAATAATCCAAATGTGAAGATAACGAAGCAAAGAAAAAATACGATATCCCAAATGCATAATGGAAATTGACTTCAACGGGTTCATAATGAACAAGTGAAATATCTTAGCTTGAATGAAAATAAAAGAGCCATGGAACCATGCGAAAGGAGATAAATTTTAGTGCCATAATTTACGTTTGTATGTTAATAATGGACGACCTAGATTAAATCTTAGATCCAAAACTAATCAGATCCATGACTAGAAGAAATCATGAATTTATAATCCAATGTGATGGTGAAAGGCTCTTGGAGTTTGAGTTTTTAGAGTATTTAGCTCAGGACATCCTAAGACACTCTAATGAAATAAGCTCCAAATCAACAAGGACCGTTGGTCAATCAAAGAAATAGTGAGTAAATATGAACCAATGATTGGATGGAAATGACTCTGAATGATTATAAGCAATATTATATGCCATGTGATGTCCATGTCAGTGTCATGACACCCAAAACCCATAGAATGGGTCATCTGAAGGACACATGAGACAAAGAAGTTGCAGGTAATAAATGTCACATCATATGCCAGTACATGTCAGACTTCATACAATGCCACATAAATACCAGGATAGTGCCATGAAAGCAGGAAAGTGTAACCCAGTGATTGGACCACATGCCATAAGAATATTTGGCCATGTACAAAGGTGACAGGAAGTGTGGTGATGAAGGAAACTACAAATTAATATGAATCGTTGATCTATCGAAGAGATAATGAATTAATATGAACTGTTGATCTATTGGAACCATTGTTATTGGAGGAGGAATGTTGACAACATAATTCATTCTTAGAAATAATGGTATCAAAAAAAATATTCTTTGATGTTGTTGCATCAGAGTGTTGGAATAGGCTTCATCCATCAGTGGCCACGTGTCCGACTGCTAAGTCAAAAAAGTGTATGATGAAGAGATAGAAGTGGTGATGACGTCAACATGATGTCAACTTCCATGTCAGATACAAAAAAATAGAAAGGATGTTACCACATCATCTACCATGTCAGGAAACCAAGTCAACACATCATATCAGTACTGGAGTGCATGCTATCAGAGTGTGTGAGTGAAAGGTTGCACAAAAACTCTGAATCAACGGGAATCGTTGATCTATCGGAGTTATAGCAAGAATATATGGACTTTCCATAGGAGAGGCTCTAGTCAGAGTAGATTGGCTAATTGCAGTGGAAGTACTCTGACGAAGGAGCTTCGAGGAGCAATATAGACCATCGATTGAGATGGAAACAATATGCGATGACAATCGTAGATTTATGTGGGTCCCACCTATTAAGTTAATGAATAAATGAAGAGACAATTGTTAACCATCAGGTAACTTGGAGTGATGAAATGGAATTGGACTGTTGATCAAGGAATCTAAGGACTATTGGATCAGTCGGAGTCCAAACTATTGAAGAGATTGACAATCATGAATTAATGAGGGATATATATGACATTTTCTATGCTCCGAGGTAATGTTTTGGATTCCATGTGGTCTAAATATGAAAGAGGCTAGATCAACGAATGAGATCATATTAAATCTATACCTAACAATGGATGAGTGATGAAGTCCAAAGGGTATGATAGCTTGTTGTTTATATGTTATGGATGATAGATATGATGGCCACTATCCAATCAAGAGATGATCAAACGACTTTTGTGCATCGAGATGGTGTTGAGTGTTTCGACATCCCATAGGTCCGAATAAAAGCGATCACTTACCAACGAAGGAAATTGATTGAAGAAATGATCGGACGGTTGTTGTGCATCAAGGATGTATAATATGTTTTTTTGGGCTGTGAACAATTAATGGATGATATCAAATGAAAAGAAGATCGGATGACTACTAGAATCATGGTTCATACTCTATCCAAAGAATTGATTGTATATAATGGAAGAAAATTAGAAATCAATTTTATGGAGAATATTTGGAGCTTGATTTAGAGGAAGTTGGACTTGACTCCATGGATTTAGTTTTGTGTAAAAATCCATAAGTACATGAGTTTTTTAAATAAAGTGCCCGAATCTATTTTGTGAGGGCGAAAGTGTGGGGCGAGAAATGTGAGAAGAACAAATATTCTAAGGTTCGTACAATGAAGCATGAGGTTTGAAGCATGCCACAAAGGATGAAGCATTCCAGAGAGGCATTCTAAAGTAAAATACTACTTACAAATCTTTTTAGGGTGGCAGGGTGGAGAAAGGAATGAAATTGGTGTCTCCTACAGGTTGGTGCATGTGAACAATAATTATGTGGGTTGGTTCCCATTGGCTGAGTGGGTGCTCAACAAGGGGATTGGTGTCCCCTAAAGGTTGGTTCCTACAAATATTATTGCAGATTGTTGTCTGTTGTAAGTTGGTGCTTACAAATTTTATAAATAAATTTTTGTGGTTTTCTCCCAATTGGGTTTCCACAATAAATATTTTTGTATTTTGTATTGTATGATTTAAATGTTCATTATTGAACACTGGTAAATAATAAATTCAGATTAAAAGGTAAGTGCTGATAAAAATTATCGTGTAATACAAATTCACCTCCCTCTCAGTATTCAAACATATTTTTCCAGAGCAGGTTCCTTCAGGAACAACTTAACCGTTGGAAGGTGAATCGTCAAAATGGAGGGATAAGAATGGTTTTCCACAAACAAAGCCCCAATATTTGATGGATCTGAATATGTCTTATGGAAAATAAGAATGAAAGACTTTTTTATGTCACTCAGATATGATGTGTGGGATTTAGTAGTAAAATGTTACAAAGCTCCAACCACTCCTCTAACTGATACCACTGAAATTAGTCTCAGTAACAACAATTCCAGGTCCATAAATTCTATTCTTTGTGGATTAACAAAATCATTATACACCAAAGTCATGCACTAGGATTCAACTAAAGAGATGTGGGACAAACTACAAAATATTTATGAAGGAGATGATAACATTAAGAGAGAAAAGTTACAAATCTATAAAGGAAAATTTGAAACTCTCAAGATAAATGAAGAAGAGAACATTGTAACCTATCTTCTTCATGTGTATGAGGTTGTAAACTACATCAAAGGATTAGGACAATATGTTGAAGAAACTAGTATTATACAGAAGGTGCTCATATCACTTCCCTCAAGATTTAATCCCAAGATATCAGTTATTGAAGAAATGAAGGATCTGGGTAATCTAACCGTGGATGAGTTGCATGGAACCCTAAATTAATATGAAATGAGAATAGACAAGGATATCCAACTAATAACATCATGGAAGGAAGCATCCTTTAAGAAATCAAAGAAGACATAGTGAAAGATAACTGATTGCTCAGACAATAAATTGAATGAGGAAGAAGTAAACTTTTTCAGGAAGCTGGAGAACAAATATAGAGGTAATATCCCTTTCAAATTTTTTAATTGTGGAAAATAAGAAACTTTTCCCATAAATGTACCTATGCAAATACTAATGAAAACGAAGAATTTAATTTCAAGAAAACCAACAAAAGGAACATTGTAAAGAAGAAAAAGCCTTACAGACAAAGGGACAATCTATATACCAATGAAGATAACTGCTCATCAAATGATAGTGACAGTGAAGCAGATGGAATTCTCTTTATGGGTCTGGAAACACAAATAGATGAAGATACATATTCGATAGAAGAAAAAAATTCTGCAAAAGCAAAACTCATTAGTGCCCTAGAAAGAAATTACATACTTAAGGACACGAATAGAAAGAAAAATTGAGAACTACAGAAATAAAAAGAGAATGAATACGATGATAAGAAAACAGAGAAGAAAATAATTATCTTAAAAGTACAAGTATAAGAAACAAAGAAGATTGAAGAAGTTATAAAGGCTCAACTAAAATTAAAAGAAGATATCTACAAGACTCTTGAATCTGAAATAGTCCACCTGAGAAAGAGGTTGGAGAAATCAACAATAAGATCTACAACTTTATATGAAATCCTAAATCATCAAAGAGCACCATATTAAATAATGGGTCTTGGTTACAGTAACAGGAAGGAAGCTTCCAATCAAGAAGCATCGGCATCTTCACAACAACCAAGAGAAGAAAGAACCAAGAACTATGATGACACTCTCTAAAATCCAATCAAAGTTGAAGACCATGAAAGGGAAGAACAATATGATCCACAAGAGACAAATTTTATTCACAAAGAATGAATATGGAAAACTATCCCATCAATATGGAATCACTCAACTAGGTATCAAAACTCTTTCTATGGCTATTGTTTTTCTTGTAATGGATTTGGTCATAAAGAAATAGACTGTAGAACAAGTTTAAGAAGATATTACATGATAAATAAATACCAATATACTCAGGGATTGTCAAGGAGAAATCACAATTAATTTTCTCCCTTTATGAATTACAACATCATATGTTATGACTACAACAATTTTCAAAATATAGCAAAGTAGTGAAGAAGTAATCTCAAGAAAGTTTCACCTATAATGAAAGGAAGTTGGGAACAAACGAAAGAAAATTATTTGTTTTTTCAAGAAACTCTCTGTGCTTAGAAAAATAAGGATAAGTGGGTTATTGATAGTGGATGCTCTATTCATGTGACAAGAGATAGAACAAAGATCATCACCTTGAAGAAAAATAAGGGAAACGTTACCTTTGGAGACAATGACAGATTGAAGATAGTTGGAAAAGGCACCCTCAGTCTTGACAATGGAAAATATCAAATAGAAAAGGTTTTGTGTGTTGAATACCTAAAACATAATCTTCTCAGTGTAATACATATGTGTGATCAAGGACACAATATCCTGTTTAATTACCAAGAATGTGAGATCAGAAAAGTAGACACAAGCAAGCCGATAGCAAAAAGAATCAGAACCCCAAGTAATGTATATGTTCTTACTACAATAAATGGAGAAAAGTTATTTATAGGAAAGACAATATTGAAAATTGGTTTTGGCATAAAATACTGGGCCATATGAACTTTGACTATCTGGTAAAAATTAGTACGAAACAAACAGTAAGAGACATACCAAAAATCATAAAACCCTCAAGAACTATTTGTAGGCAGTGTCAGCATGGAAAACAATCAAGGGTGAAATTCAAAACAAAGGAATATGCAACTTCCAAGCCTTTGGAACTTGTACATATAGATCTTTGTGGACCATCAAGGACTAAAATATTGTAGGGAGAAAGGTACTTTATGTTACTCATTGATGACAATACAAGAATGACTCGGGTTACTTTCCTAAAAAATAAATCTGAAGCATTTGACAAATTCAAGGCATTCAAAGTTCTAGTTGAGAATGAGACATAGATGAAAATCAAATGTTTAACGTTAGACAATGGAGGTGAATTCACATCCAATGAGTTTTTGAAATTTTGTGAAGAACATGGAATAAAAAGGAAATCTGCAGCAACAAGAACTCCTCAACAAAATTGGGTTGTTGAAAGGAAAAACATGCATGTACAATAAATTTCTAGAACGATGATAAATTAAGAAGATCTATCAGAAAACTTTTGGAGAGAAGAAGTTTATACAATTTTCTATATTCTAAATAGAAAACAGATTAGAACTAACAGTTACAAGACACCCTATGAACTATGGAAAAGGGTGACCAACGTAAACAGTTATAATTTTTAGGAGAACATGTTATATTAAATGAGACGATGATGACTTAGGAAAATTTGACTCTAGATTAGATGAAGGAATATTTCTTGGATACTCATCAAAAATAAAATATTACAAGTGTTACAATAAAAGGCTGCAGAATATTCTTGAAAGTATTAATGTCAGAATAAATGAAGAAATCAAGTACACTAAAGAAGAAGAAGATGAACATGAAGAAGAAGAATAAGAAAATGAAGAAGACCAGGAGAAATAAGAACAAGAAATTGAAGAAGAAAAGGAGGAAGAAGAACAAGAAAATGAATAAGACATGACATAAGAAGCATAACACCAAGATACACAAAAACCATCAAGGTTTGTAAAAAAGAATCACCCAGAAAATTTGATTCTCAGTGACAAAAATGTTAGAAATTAGACAAGGTGAAAATTGGCAAACATTTATGAGCATATGAATCTCTCCCTACTATCCCAAGTATAACCTGAATGATTTATACAAGCTCAGAATAATCAACATTGGGTGAATGCTATGGAAGAACAGTTAAATTAGATTGAGAAAAATGAGACTCGGAAGCTTGTCCCAAGACCCAGGTATAAAATGTAATTGGAACTACATAGGTATTCAAGAACAAGTTGAATGAATATGGAAAAGTAGTAAGAAGTAAAGCAAGGTTGGTCTGTAAAGGGTATGGTCAAGGAGAAGGTATTTATTTTGAAGAAACATTTGCACCGATTGCAAGGTTAGAATCCATTAGGATGTTTTTGGAATTTGCAAGATTTAAGAATTTCAAAGTATATCAAATGGATGTCAAGTCAAAATTCCTGAATGGAGATCTAGAGGAAGAAGTGTACATAGAACAACCTGAAGGGTTTATATTGTCAAAAAATGAAGACTGTGTTTTCAAATTAAAGAAAACATTATATGGCTTAAAGAAATATCCCATAGCATGGTATTAAAGACTTGACAAGTACTTGCAACAACAAGGTTTCAAAAGGGGAACAACGAACAAAAATATCTACACCAAAATAAATCATGCATAAATGTTGATCATAGTAGTGTATGTAGATGATATTATCTTTGGGAGTAACGATGATGAAATGAGCCAAAGATTTGTAGAATAAATTAAAAAGGAATTTGAGATGTCCATGCTTGGAGAATTATCATTCTTTTTGGGACTGTGGATTACTAAAACTAGTAAAGGAATATTCAACTCTCAGATCAAATACATCAAAGAGATGTTGAAGAAGTTTGAGATGGAAGATTGTAAACCTATCAGCACACCCATGGTCATTGGATGTAAACTCATCAAGGAGGACTAATCTAAGGAAATTGATAAATCATTGTACAGGTTAATGATAGACAACCTCCTTTATGTGACAACTTCAAGGCCAGACATAATGCATGAAATAGGGATAGTTGGAAGATTTGAAATTGCACCCAATGAAATACATGTACAAAATATCAAACAAATATTTATATATTTAAAGAGTACTTTGGATTTTGGACTATGATATCAAAAAGGAGAATAATTTACTCTAACAACGTATACTGATGCAGATTGGGCAGACAATGTTGATGAAAGGAAGAGCACAAGTGGAGGAGAATTCTTCTTGGGAAATTACTTAGTGTCCTGGCTTAGCAAGAAACAATCTTCTTGTAAAAAACAAAAGTAGAGTACATTGCAACAACATCTTGTTGCACACAACTTCTTTGGATGAAATAAAAATTTCAAGACATCCAAGTAGAATACAAGCAACCAATTTCCATATTATGTGACAAAACTAGCATTATAAGTATTTCAAAGAATCCAATAATTCACTCCAAGACAAAATATATCCCAATAAAATATCATTTTATGAGGGAACAAGTGAATAATAAGGTTTTCTAGTTGGAATATGTTTCTACCAAGGAACAAATAATAGACATATTTACAAAACCCCTACCTAGAGATACATTTGAGTATCTCAGACAGAAGATGGAAGTCATTCCAATTTCTCAGTGAAAGCTTTAGTTGAAAGATGTTGGGAGCTTAAAAAAACCAAAATATCGAGGGGAGAGTGCATATGGTTTCACTGTGTAGAGAAAAATGATGAGTACTGTGTTAGGGGGAGCTGCAAAAGATAACGAAATCGTTGGTTATAGAACATAAAATGTAAAATACATTAAAAGGAAAGAAAAAAGAATCTCTTTTCCATTGATTTCAAAGGGGGAGAGTACAAAGAAAGGAGGAGGTTTGTAGAAAAAGAGACCTACAAGAATAAGAGGAGTACCAAAAGAACTAGGTGACATAGAAAGGAGGAGGCTTGCAAAAAGAGAGACCTACAAGGAGCATAGGAGTACCAAAAGAACTAGGTGTTGCCATCAATGACAAAGGGGGAGTTTGTTGGAAATTATGTTCTCATTGATGTCAAAGGATATCATTGACAGTGATATCACATGCAAGAAGACTGTGATGTCAGGTCTAAGGATTGAACTTGCTGCAAATCAATCCAGACAGAGCAAGTCGAGAAGGTCCTTTCACATCTATATATCTTTGTGCGTTGATTAAAATTTGACAGGTTTCATAGGATCAATGGAAGCTTTGGATTTCACTGATTATATTATGGCGAAGGTTATTTGAGAAGAGAAAGAGTGAGTGGTTGGTCATTGATCATTCAATAAGATCAATGATCCAGATGTGAAGATAACAAAGCAAAGGAAAAAAATGATATCCCACATGCATAAGGGAAATTGACTTCGATGGGTTCATAATGAACAAGTGAAATCTCTTAGCTTGAATGGAAATAGAAGAGCCATGGAACCATGCAAAATGAGATAAATTTTAGTGCCATAATTTATGTTTGTATTTTAATAATGGACGACTGAGATTAAATATTAGACCTATATCTAATCAGATCCATGACAAGAAGGAGTCATGAATTCAGAATCCGATGTGATGGTGAAAGGATATCAGAGTTGGAGTTTTTAGAGTATTTATCTCAGGCCATCCTAAGACACTCCAATGAAAGAAGCTCTGAATAAATAGGGACTGTTGATATATCAAAGCAATACAAAAGAAATATGAACCAGTGATTGGATGGAAAGGACTTTGAATGATTGTGATCCAACCCACATTCCATGTGATGTGCACGTCAGTGTCACAACACCCAACACCCATAGAAGGGGCCACGTGAAGGACACACGAGACAAATAAGTTGTAGGTAATGAATGTCACATCATATGCCACATTTTAGACTTTGTACAGTTCCACATGAATACTAGGACAGTTCCATGAAAGAAAGAAAGTGTAACCCAATGATTGGACCACACATCATAAGAAAATTTGGCCACATACAAAGGTGACAAGAAGTGTGACAATGAAGGAAACTACAAATTAATTATGATCCATTGATCTATCGGGGAAATGGAGAATTAATATGAACCATTGATCTATTGGAACCATAACTATAATAGGAGGAATGTTGAGAGAGTAATTTGTGCTCCAAAATGATGGTATCGAAAAAGGAATATTCTTCGAGGTTGTTGCACTAGAGTGTTGGAACAACCTTCGTCCATCGGTGGCCACGTGTCAGAGTGCCAAGTCAGAAAAGTGTATGACGAAGAGTCGAAAGTGGCGATGACATCAAAATGATGTCAACTGCCATGTCAGAGCCATGGAAGAAGAAAGGATGAGGCCACATCATCTTCCATTTCAGGCAGCCAATTCAACACATCATGCAACATATCAATGTCACAGCTCGAGCCATAGGAGTGTTTGAGTGCAAGGTTACACAAAAAATCTAAATCAATAGGAACCATTGATCTATCATAGTTATAGATAGAATATTTGGACCATCCATATGAGAGGATTTAGTCAGAGTAGATTGGTTGAATGAAGTGGAAGTACTCTGAAGAAGGATATCTAAGGATCAATCTGGACCATCGGTCGATGTGGAAACAAGATGCGATGACAACCTTAGATTTATGTGCGTCCCACCAAAAAGCCTAAGGAATAAGTGAAGATACAAGTGTTAACCATCAGGTACCTTGGAGTGACAACATGGAATTGGATCATTGATGAAGGAATATAAGAACCATTGGATCAGTCAGAGTCCAATCCATTGAACAAATCGACGATCACAAATTGATGAGGGATAGATATGGCAATTTTTATGATTCAAGGTAGTTTTTTGTACTCCCTGTTGTCCCAATATGAAAGAGATTAGATCGACATATGAGATCAAATTAGATCTAGATCTAACAGTGGCTGAGTGATGAGGTCCAAAGGGTTTGATAACATGGTAGTTTAGATGTTATGGATGATATATCTAATGGTCACGATCTAATCAAGAGATGATCGAACGACTGTTGTGCATCAAGATGGCATTGAGGGTTTTGGCATCTCGGAGGTCTCGATAAAAGCGATCACAAACCAACGAAGGAAAATGATTAAAGAAATGATCAAACGACTACTTTGCATCAAGGATGTACAATATGTTTTGTTTGGCTATGAACAATCGATGGATGAGATCAAGTGACTACTAAGTATCGTGGTTCATACTCAATACAAAGAATTGGTCGTGTACAATGGAAGAAAATTAGAAACTAGTTTTATGGAGAATCTTTGAAGCCTGATTTAGAGGAAATTGGAGATAACCCCATGGATTTATTTTTGTGGATAAATCCATAAGTACACGAGTGGTATAAATAAAGTGCCTGAATCTGTTTTTTAGGGTGGAAGTGTGGAGTGAGAAATGTGAGAAGAACATAGATTATGAGGTCCATACGATAGCATGGAAGTGATGAAGATGACACAGAGGATGAAGCATGCTGGAGAGGTATTCTGATGTAAAATACTAATTAAAAATATTTTATGGGTGGTAAGGTGGAGCAAGGAAGGGGATTGGTGTCTCCTACAGGTTGGTGTCTGTGAACAATAATTCTATGGGTTGGTCCCCATTAGTTGAGTTGGTGCCCAACAAGGGGATTGGTGTCCCCTATAATTTTGTTTTTGCAAAGATTATCGCAGATTGGTATCTGTTGTAAGTTGGTGGTTACATATTTTATAAATAAAGTTTTGTGATTTTTTCCCAATTGGATTTCCACAATAAATCTTGTGCATTGTGTATTACATCATTTAAGTGTTCATTATTGACTACTGGTAAATAGAAAATTTGGATTAAAAGGTAAGTGGTGATAAAAATTATCATGTAATACTAATTCACCCCTCAATATTCCAACAATATCATTTTTCAATTTTTATAATATTAAATGAGAAAAGAAAAAAGAAAAACATTAACAAGGAAATAAGTTAATTTAATCTTTAAACCAAAACTATGAAATAGATTATTAAGAAAATGATGAATAACATGAAATTGAGAAATCACTATGAATTTATAATATTAGAGTACATTAAGAACTATCAATTGTCATATTATTAATTTTAATTATTGTTGTAAGTATATTAAAATTTCAACTATCATCACAAGTACATTAAAATTTCAATCGTTGTTTCTCCAACATGTTCACCAGTGAAGAATTCAAATTTGACCAATCACTAATTACAATTTAGATTCAATATTCCATATATACATTATAAGTTTTCGTCATGCAGGCTTAGCATTTTTGACATTCTTCTTTACTGAAATGTCAGAATTCTTTAATTAAAACTTCAAGCATTGTCATCATAACAATTTCAACAAGGACGAACTCAAATATGACCAATTTTCCATGGTCAAGATGGTGATTTATGGATAGGACCTATAAAATCCATTGTTCTTCCATATAAAGGGTTTTTTCAAGAAGCATGATATAGATATCTATTAATCCTTGAATGGGTGGATGTAATTAGGATCCACGTCATTATAGAATGTGTAATTCCTTACTTAGAGTTGACCAATTAATGGTGTATGTATACAAGTGTGTTGTGGTTTCTAAGTTACATTACATTCCCAGCATGTTCGTTGGTCACATTTCAAATATATTTCGCTGAAATTGTCATTTTTTCAATTGTTGAAATTGAAATTCCCTTTCATGCAAATTATTTAATTAATATCGTTAAAACTTATGAGTTGGGATTGTTCTTGAGTTCTCACCATATTTCCATGTTGTGCTTAATGATTATCTACATTTCAGTTCTTCATTACTGAACTTTTCATCTTGTCGATTATTGAAATTGAAATTTACTTTTGCTCAAATTTATATAAGGAAGAATTTAAAAACTATTTAGTTGGATTGTTCTTCTATTCTTAGCATGTACATGTTGTACTTAATCACTAGTCACATTTCGATTTTTCCTTGCTAAAATTGTCTTGCCAATTCTTGAAAATTAAATTCACATTCCCTCATTTATGTAAGGAAATTTGTTAAACTACCTAGTGAGGTTTGTTAATTGTTAGGTTTTAGAGTTAATTCACAAGTATTTTCTTCTTGATAGGAGTGTTAGGTATTTGTTATATATGATGATGATGATGATGATTAACGTCCACTAAGACTGAATTTCTCTATCGGACCTTAGGAGGGTAAGTGCTTACTTGTGATTCTTTAGAATTTTATTTCTATGCTCGAAAAGAATTGAGAGAAGCTTTCCAAAGTCACCATACTTTTTTTGAGTTAAGAGGTTAGGAAGGTTGGTAGTGTGATACATATTTTGAAAATGAGATCTAATATGGGTATAGGCTGGATAATCTAAGAGAAAGTGATTTTAATCTTCAACCTTCTTGGTGTCACAAAGGTGACACACTCTTTCATCCCATGGCATTTTAGGAATTGACCAATGCCCAATTTCACTATGGAGCTCATGAGAATTTGTTCTTATCTTAGCAATGCCTATTTTTTTCTTTACACTTGG